>JAZEWU010000005.1:5961299-5976576 GCA_036362915.1 Geotria australis
CAAACTCCACACAGAAAGGCACCCCGAGCCGAGATTCGAACCCGGGACCTTCTTGCTGTGAGGCGGAAGCGCTACCCACTACGCCACCGAACAGCACCTTAATAAATGTGTAAAATGTTTGCATGTGTAAAAGAAAATTCGAATGCTCTCCTGACTTCGTACAGAAAAAAGGTTCAACCCTTACCATCAGTGACGATGCGGTCTAGGTCGGAGGTGCCCAGCAGGCTGTCAAGCGGCTCAGCTCCCAGCTGTTGGCCACGCTGCGTTGTAGCAGCAGCAGCAGGGTCCTGGGCAGAGCTGCTCTGCTCATCCGGTATGGAGCCCAAGTCCAGCCCGGCTGTGAGAACAACACAATGCATGCCATAAGCTAAGCGCTGCATTCACAATGGGAGGTGGCAGGTGGGGGGGGGGGGCAACGAGGCGGCAGAGGAAAAAATGTCTCTCAAAAAGGAGACGTCATTTGTGCCAAGGTTTAACACACATGCAAGAGATGCGAATAAAAGCTCAACTATACAATAGCAGTAAAGGCAGAGCAGACAAAAGCACAGCAAATACCAATTCAGGAAAGAGTGCACTGATATTTTTTTTTAATAGGGTGCTCACAATAATTAACACAATACAATAACAACTCTAATAAATTGAGCGTTTGAAGAGGTTGCCTTCAGCGTTAAAGGAATTAAATGGCTTGAGTAACACTACATTGTGCATTACCGTGACCCATTTAAGAGACAAAAATAGAGACGAACCAACAACGACTTCCACGAAATAATACCATGCTGCACTTAAAAAAATAAGAAGTGGGAGAGTGCCGCTGTCTACATCTAATCCAGTGTCTCCATGGCACAGTAAATGCGTGCAGGAACCCTGCCCAGCTAACTCCATACCAAGACCGCAATAAGCCACGTCCCCATCGATCCCATGCAACTTTTGCAGTACAGTTTTAAAACTAACATGATTTATGGTTTGCGCAAGACAAATAATGGCATGGAGTCACCATGATGACAAAAATGCATGAGAGGTCATGTAGCAGGGCCCTCGCACTGTTTTCGAAAGTGCTCCCCGTCAGTGACCAGGGTATGAAGACGGATGGTTTTAAAGTAGTGGGGGATGGATGGCGCTTCAACTCTGGCAGCTCGGCACGGGTCCAGCACTCATTGAACATGCCTTGGAAACGGGGCGTAGGAACGGCACGGAGCAGGGCAACGAGAGTCGGCGCTCTCCACTATGACACACACAGCACCTGCACCCTCTGCTCTCTTACCAAACGGAGAAGGCGAGTTCACGAGGTGAAAAGAGTCTAAATCAGGACCTACAGAACCCAAACCAAAAATGAGTGATTATAATTATGAGAATGGAGCAAAATTCAGCAAAGGCAGAAAGTAAACATGTATAACAAAAAAGCATGCACAACCATAAGAGAGGGGGTGATCAAGCACCATAAAAGAAACCCCTTACTCACAATGACAACATAACAAGTGGTTAAATAATTAAATAGAAGTGTTAACGAAAAATACTAACAAATAACAATACATTCATGATATGAATTGAAGCTAGGCTACGTCAGTGAATGAGGATTTTCAAGTGTCTTCAGGCTCTGCTGCTATCCGTGAATTCAACAACCAGGTTCCACTGACCACATGAGCAGCCTTCACCACTAAACATTTTGGCCCCAAAGTGCTTTTCATTCTCTAGCCGATGGGTGGCACAGTCACCCAAGTGCTGTGCTGGTCTCAGACAGCCACAAACATCCTGTAACCCGGCTTGCAGGACGCCTGTACAGTAACAGTCTCGTAACAACCAGCCACATGAAAGGACATCAAGGCAAAGCTCTTGCCACCATGCAGCAGGCTAACGTGAAACATACAATCTATATGCAGACCTCATCCAAACACTGGAGATAACCCTTAACAAAGCAGAGGCATTATAAACCGCATCCGCTGCTAATGCTCTCCAAATGGGACGCATCAGGATTAATGTTACAAATTATGAGTATCCACTGCAATGAAGTATCACGGGAAAAAGAAGGGTGACAAGACACCAGCGTGTTTATAACACACCAAGGAAGACTCTGGGACGTTACGCGCTTCATTAATTTCACTAAATGTTACTGCCACCTCTAAGCATGTGTGGCTTTTGGAGCTGTTAAATACCTGCGCCAAGTCACAGAGCTGTCCTTGACAACAGCAATACAAATGTGTTACTCTGGCAGGAAGGATACCGAAATCTTCAATTCAAATCAGCTGCTTGCTAAATGGCCAGTGACAAAAATGTTTTTCTAAGAAAATAAAGCATCCGATTAGAAGCACGTAGCAAATATAGCTCAGCTGATTATTTACAGACTTCTACAATTAAAGATTCACCCAAAAAGTGGAGGATATCAAAATAAATTAGTTTTGGTGGAATTCTACACAGATTGATGGATGGGGCCCCTTTTCTCTACAGTAAGAAAAGCTAATACTTGGGAGTATTACTGTGGTCATATTTCATGTCTTCTCCTCAATTGTTTATTACCGTTGAAGAAATAACCAATGTTGAACACGTTAACATTCTGGATGTGAAGAATAGCAAAACAAATAGATACAACAAACTACAGGCTTAAAAGGTCTTGCAGTAGCTGGATACAAATGGCAGATCCAAAGGTATTACAAGTCTTCATCGAGAGTTGGTCTGCCTTTTTGGAAGTGTAGCCAGGATTGGATATGTCGACTTACGGTTTATTTTCAGTGGTATGATGAACCAAACATTCCATTGTAAAAGTTGGTATTGGCCTCTAAGTTAGAAATGGCCTCTAAAATAGACATATCCTTCATCGACTCCCATACAATGTGAGAGGTCAAAGAAATATCAGTGAGTGCTGTGATCAGTACATGATATTTCGGTTGATGCACCATTAGGTTGAAGCATTATCTGAAGGTGACAGGTTGGGCTGCAAAAGATAGTCCAGTAGAATGTGTCTGGTCTACTGCAAAGAAACCTCGACAATTAAAAGATACATTTCACAAGTTCTATCCTTGACAGGCATTGGTATTTTTTATTCCAACTGCAATGAGACTACATGCCAGACTTATGTTTAACTTTATTCAACAATTACTAAATAAATCTCCAATCTCCTGGGTTTCACTCACTGAGGTTCGGTGCTACAAAACCATCAAAAGCTCCAAGTAAACGGTATCAGTTGCTAACTTCTTAGCCCTGGCCCAATAACCTCTCATTACATTCTCTCGCATGAGGTGACCGAACCTCATTGATTTTTGAAGTAGGAGACATTTGTTATCCCATCTATGGAAAAAGCATGCTAGACAATAGTATTCATTCATTCTAGAGTGCAATTCTGACACCAAAAAAATAATGTACGCTTGGAGATCCTAAAATATAATGTTCATGCACCACTATTGCTCAAACATTTCCTCCGCTTAAACATCTGGTAGCAATGAAAGTGGTCTTGTATGCATTTCGAATGCTATGACTAGAAAGGTAACTTGAAACAGGTCTATCTTCACGAGAGTCTTTAACAGCTAGAGCAGCCTATCTCTGAGAAAGGTGGACGTTTGGCACCTCCGTGTGAGCAATACGATTTACCAGACCATCAGCCTCAAAAATTACATGCTGGACCTGGTTCAACACAGTTCCCAAATGGTCTATCCTTTACAATGGCCACAAATGTGTTCTGAATTTGGCTCAATGAAAGAAGTCTGTGCCTGGAAACATTGCTTAATAAAAATATGAACTTGTATGCAGAGTATAGGACATACATGGCTGTGGGTCCATCTTATTGAGACCTTCAAGAAATGACAATCCTGGCCAGTGAAACAAGGGACTCTCCAATGACCATCAAAGACATTTCTTCTGCTATGGCTTTCATCCTGGTGAATGCCTGAAGAACTGAGTCAACCTTAAATCTGGTAGTACCACTTGGGACTCGGGAAAAATATTAATTTACATGTCAGATCTATATAAAAAGGCGAGTTAAATAAGCTTTTCCGCAACAATGAAAGTAGGCTATTTCTAAAACAACCACAGTAAATGTGTGAACAGGGCAATTCAGGTACATTAATATGTGATAATGGCATTGCAGTCTCTTGTGTATGAAGAAAATCCTGGAGATTAAAACAAGGGTCCTATCTATGGGATAGATTGCACGGTTTTATGGATCATACAAACATGGGTCATATAAACACACACATTTTTAACAAAGCCTTTACCAATGTACTGATGTAGGTGTTCATGGCACGATACATGATGGTTGCTCTTCAAAGCTGTTCGTTCGGGATAGTTGTGTTGAGCATCCTCAGGCGCCTGAGGATGCTTCCAACGTGGGAGGCAAAACGTTGTGAGGTGTAGAGGGAGAGTGCTCGACACGGCTATCCCGAAAGAACCGGTTTGAAGAGCAACCATCATAGCCCTTACCAGTTTTCATTGAGTGTTTCCATATCTTGCAATGTACAGATCTATGACTAGGTCTAACATATAGATGCTGCAAATGCCACCTCCGGTAGCACACAAAAACCCATAAACGCAACACAAAGAATTACTATCGGGAAAATCAAAGACATTCTAGGCAATCATTGGTAAACTTTGCAGCACTATGTCTGTCTCAGGGATTGTGTAAGAAGGTGAAACCATTATTGCTCAGAAATGTACGTTTTTCTGGTTATTAAAAAGTAGTTTACTATAGTTAATACTCTTGAAATCGATGTTATCCAATAAGCTAAGCAACGTGTTTATTTGGAACTATATGTTTTAACTAATCCACAAATGCTAACTTCTATATTTTGCAAATGCACATTTTATGACGGTGTTCATGGCTTAACAGTAAGTACAATAGTGTGTTCGCAGCTTTGAGGTTTATAGTTCAAACCAGCAGCCACTCTAGATATCACGATGGGCGTATTAACCATAAAAACGCACCGCCTACTATACAGTGGATGTTAAAGATCAGAATATCAGTTGCTAGAGTAGGCAACTGTGCCGACGTCAAGAGCCAAGTAAGAAAATACCCACAAATTTCTAAAATGGAATATAGAAAGCAAACATCACCTTTATACTGCATAAACTTAGCAGGACCCTCCTGAAACTTAGGGAGAAGCATTATGCAGAGAAATGTAAAAGACACACTAGTGTATTAGCGCTAGAGAGCATCTCAGGAAAGAACACACTGAATGCACTGAAACTCAGCGGCATGCTCTATTCATCGTTAACAAGACCACAGACCAACCATATTCTCTGAGGAGTTCTTTGGTGCCCGGATTTTCCAAGGCACTTACAGGAGAGTGAGTGCACCAAAGGTCAGTCAGCTGGTGAAAGAATATCACCAAGGGCCAAAAGGCTTTGGACTGAAAGCTACCCATCTGAAGAATGCCTGAATTGCTGCAATAACAGACTGGAGGGAAGCTGGAAGACATGATGATCAATGCTATTACGCCCTCTTTTAATTCGGTTTTTGTTTTATTTTTAACATGTTACCAGTAACAACCAAAGGAGAGTATCTGCTAAAACAGGTGAATTTAGTTTGTCACCTGTGGTTTCTGATGACTTTCTGAGACCCCCTGATAGGATGCCCAGGATCTCATCACTGGACAGGACCTCGGAGAGGTCTGCCAGGGGGTCCTCAGCTGCTCGGGGCACTGGAGAGCACACAACCAGCACTCGACAAGAGCAAGGGACAACAGGACTCTCCCAGCACATGCACAAGTTCACTCACTACAACCCATTCCTCAAACACACCTTTATCAAACGCTCATCAACAACGCGCACACACAAAAGCTAAGCTTGCATACCTGTTAAGAAAAAAATGCTCTCCATATATTCAACCTCTTGCTAAACTTAAACATGTTAAATTGACTCCGAATATTTACGAGATTTCAGTGTCTTAGCGTGTCTCAGCTCTGCAGTGGCTTCATTATAAACCTATGTTTAGAGTTATCCACTGCTGAAATGCTTGACTTAAATGCATCTCTATAATCCTATAAATTATAAGGTTTTAGCATATTATTATTAACCCTATATTTAATATTAAATGGTGTAAGGCTATACATAAAGCTCCGGTAAGGATCATGGATAGCTTATTCCTATTCACCAGTAAATCACCTAGAAAATCTCCACCATTCACTTTTCAAGGCTTTAAAGCTAATTACCATCTGAGACAAACAGCCCTCCACCTCCCTCCTCTACAAAAATGAAAGCTTAAATCATAAAGCCACTTGCAAATATCTCTTGATGGATAAATGAATTGTTTGCTGATATTATGGCCAAGATGGCCTTCCATCCACTGTCCGCATATTTGGCTGTTATACATTTTAATCCTTAGATTAATATTCTCTCTTGTATATAGAATAGGCGTCCATTTAAAGTCCTCCTTAAACTCTGGTTATTTGGTTATATTATACTTGTACATCTTACATTATAATATTCCTTACCTTACCATCATCATGTTGAACCCTGTTCCATATTTATAATGTTTATGAATAAATTGTGTTTTAACACCCCCATATGCAAAAATACTTTATAAAAATGAAATGGCTCTCATACTTAACGCACATCCCCACAGCCTGCACACTCCACACAGCCAAAGCAAATGTTGCGACTGTCGAGTCATACTTTGAATGCTCCCAGCCAATCTCAAGCATGAAATAACAGAACGCATGCATGATCCACTGTACGTTATCAACGAGCGGTTACCACTTTCATGTGGAAATCATCACTACAGACTGTATGCTAAGCTTCTCGCCTTGGGATTTTCTCCTACGGTTGGCTACACAAAAAGTGAATCAAAGTGTGGACAACAGATGACTAAACACATCTCTGCGAGTGTATCACTTCATTCGCGTAAAGAATCTTGGGCCGCATTTGCATGTCACAAAGCTAGTGTGTGCGGGGGGCTCACCCTGCGCCTTGGCCTGGGCCACGGCCGTGCCCACGCTGACGGGAGCAGACGCGGAGCAAGGTTCTCGGAGGCGCTCGGCCTGGACAGTGGGTCCATCATCCACGGGCCCCGCGTCATCTCCAGCCACAGCCTCGTTGGTCTCTGACTCTGCAGGGGGCGTGGATTTCTGCCGATGCCCCTCACTTGGCTGTGCCGACTCCTCGTCGGAGAAGAGATCAAGACTGGAGCGCTTCTCCTTGCTTGTGTCTAGGAGCCCCTTCCCAAAGAATGCCTCCTGTGGCAGGAGCCAGAGAGAAGTTGGCAAATTGTCAGTATGGTAGCCCATACACTGCCAACACACAAACGGAAATCACATAGTGCTTTTGCATATTTTTTCTCGGCAGGGATGGCACTGGCAGGGATGTCGTGGCCATATCTCGCACGGCATTAGCATCACCAGTATACACAAACCTGTGAACAACGGTGATGAATATGTATCACTTTGGGTCATGTGAGGTGTGCAGCACCATACCACTACCTTCACGTCATCCCACACTCAGGCTGCACCACCTGTAACAACGCTGAAGCTAGCTGGTGCTGCAACCTCGCCACCATTCATGCTGATGTGACGGATGAAGTACGCATCTTGGTTAATGTATTAATAACTATGCACACCCGCGCCTTGATAAACCACATCAATTCAACGAGATCTTTGTACAGATATACAGTTTTAGTATCACAAATAGTATTAGTGTAAAAACAGAACAAAAATACAGCTCTCAAAACACACAAACGGAAATGTGAATATTTAGGATAGGTGGTTTCACCATCATACACAAAGAAAGTAAAAAGACCAGTTCTGTAGTCTACCCCTGAAAAACATAACTATATCAAATACATCATTTTGTAAGGTAAGAATACTCACTCTCACCTTTAAGTTGAAAGCTGGAAACATTCCTATGCAGCACGTACTATTCATTACTTCACAACACTGCATATATGTAACCGTGAATACCTAAAACCTCCAAGTTAAGCTCAGGAAGCCGGGTCAGTGAACCACCATCGCTTACAGCCCTCAAATGACAAGACAGCGTTTTGTATCCAATGCATCAGAAATATTTGTCTGCTCTAATGTACCACTCTGTATGCCTGTCCACATGTGTTGCATGGCTGTGATAAGTATGCAGCCACTTACCACTGGCTCGCAGCCCCTGTTAAGCATACAAATGTTGCCACACGCACGCATGCACACAAATGCACAACTCTTTCAAATGCATGTCACGTGTTAAAAACGAACACGGCTTTCCGGTCCATTCTAAGACGTGGTTAAAAGAGATTCCATATTTTTTACTGGAATCTTAGTCGGTGCAAATAAAATCAACAACGAAGCAAGCTACTCTATAACAGGAGAGATGCACTTTCTAACTATAAATTTGATTAAAATATTTAAAGTGATTTTTAACTGTGCATTGGGAATTGGATACTTTGCGAAGGTGAGGAAGCAACAGGCTCACACTGAACGTAATTTCTTGCTGTAGATGTATCGGACAACTGCAAAAGGGCACCTTGTGATTTAGACAAAGAAAACGTGACACCACTAGTGTTATATAAAAACACTACACGGACTGCAGTGCTGTTACCACCAATGCTGGCATTGTTGGCATGGGGTTAGATATAACCAACCGCTCTTCAGTGTGTGTCTATGCTTATAGAGGCAGAGATGGAAGTGTGTGTGTGGACATGAACCTGCAGGTACGTGGGAAACGCATCCTCCAGGGCACTCTTCTTCTTCCTCCAGCGCCTCTGCTTCTGCTTCTCGATCGGCTCTGGGGTGGCTGTTACCTCATCCATGGGCATCTCGGGGAGATGCTCACTGGTCACTGAGAACACAAAGGACCATCTATAAACAGAACATTCTGCAAAGCTGATAATGTGCGTATTCATGTTAACACGGCGCACAAATGTATATTTTTTTCAATCAGACATTTAGAGAACAGTAGTATCCTGAATCAAAAATAGCTCACTGCTGCATTAACGCTGCATTATTCTCTGGTATGAGACAATATTAATGAGAGTGGTGCTTGCACACCGCTAACAATGTAAAATGGAAGGAAGGCAGTAACACTTACTTTACAAAAACAAAACACAACTCAAAGAACAAGTGTTAGTTTTTTGTGAATTCACACCTAGGCACCATGAGTTCTAAGACTGTTAATTAAAACAAACTTTCTTGAGTGGTATTGTGTGACACTGCATTGCATTCCATCTTATGATGTTGCTATGATTATACCTCGGTTTTGTGATAGATATTAAACATGTATGCGGAAAAGCATCAAACTAGAAAACACCTACGTTTTGTGCTGTCAATGCATTATACACCGGCCTAGGCATTTTAGTAACCTCTAAATTAATAAAGACAGAGAAAAAACACTCAAGAGAATTGTATCCTAAATTTTATTCAGGAAGTGAAAGCTCCATGAAGCACAACACAAGTGGTGCTAAACTCTCCAGGCTTTATTGAGAGTTACTCGAGCAGCCTCATTGCTGCAGTTTGACATAAATAGATCTAAACAGGTTAATTCCATAGTTGATGTCACTTTGATAACTGAACAAAGTAACACCCACGACTTCGGGGAGATGCAGACGTCGTCTTACCATCATCAGACCTCCCAATGTCAGGTGCAACGGGGCTGGTCAGCAAGTCGGAACGTGCTCCCGTGCCCCGGCGGGACACGCCTCTCCCTCGCATGGCGCCCCCACGCCCACGATGCCGCACCATGAAGCCCCCAATCCCTGCACAAAGCAGCAGCAGCAGCCGGCGGTCCAATCATCGCATAAAGAGAAGCCTCGCTCTTTATGCGATTATTGGAGTTTCTAACAAGTGCAAGTCTATGGCTTGGAATAATTTAAAAAGCCAAAAAGCCGCAGTGTCTCCCCCTTCAAAAATCCTTGGGGGTGTACTCATTTGTAATGGTAGCCCTGAGCTGGAAACAGAATTCTCTATTTCTATGGTCTCTCCATAAAATAAACAATGTATGTCAGTGGGATAATGGGCTGAATTGAATCCCAAAGGAAAAGCATGTTGCAGTTCATTGACCAACTAAAATTTTAACCAAATAATTAAACTCCATTACTTTTGTTTATGCTGGTTGAGTTGGCAATATTTTTTTCCACCAAGTTATTCTTTAATCTGTATCAATCTTTAATCTGTATCAATCTTAAACGTATAGTTACAATGTAGTCTTGATAACATGCTTTGTCTTTTTTTATATAAAGTAATTGTTTTATGAATTCACACTCACTATTCAGTCACTAAGGAGAATAAAACATGACAAAAATAGCTAAAGTATTCGTTGCCAGAAACAACTTTCAAGGCTTCATTAGTGGCCACCTCATGCAATGGAAAGTTATGATGCTCATAATGAAGAAAACACTTTTGAAAATGAGGGCACATGATGACAGTTGCAAAAGCAACGTCCCTTGTTTAATTAGATCATCTTACAAATATCAAATCATACAAACTTTTAAGGAAGGCCCTGTATGCAGATGTTTGGCCAATTATTGTTTTAAAGAGTGTTTTACATGTGGGGAAATAATCCCAGGCACACAGAAACCCCTCAAAAGTCCACATGCACATTTTCACAAATCTACCAGTTTGGATCACCATTTCCTGTCCACCTCACAGTCAAACAAGATTGACCGTTTTATAAACATGTGATCCACCAACTCAACTCATATCTGGCTATAGTATCATCAGCCTCAATAAGAAGCCCAAACAGGCAAGTTCCCTTCAAGAACCTATAGCATGAAATATCAAGCAAGATTGACATACAGGTACCAAATATATTTGAATACAATTAAGTTACATTTATTTATGAGTATGCCTTTCACTTTCTGAAACAGTTGAAAATGTGTTATTCTAATCCAGCACCACTTTGCTAACCATGCCCGCCAATGTTGCGCGATGACAGGCAAGTGAGTGGCAGTACTGGTACGTGCAAGTCGAATGTGGCATACCTGGTCGGTAGGGGTTGCGCTTGCGTTTCTTGACACTGTCCACCTCCTTGCTGGACGGCACGACGCTGTCCTCCTGTGCCTCGCGCTCGGGGCTGGTGAACGTCTCCGACTTGTTGTCGCACTCCATGGTCTCGGGCTCTGTGAGTAATTAATGCCATCATCACGTGTCTACCCGAAGCCACAGGAGCAGTACTTGACCCAATCGTGACATCCTCCATACAGCTCAAAGCAATGTCTCTCTGTGCTGTGTGACTGATATTTCTCTGAAGTGCAAATTAAACAAGCTCAACAAATCATAAACTAAACATTGCGTGGATGCATATGGTTGATTAAATCAGTGACCGCAGGCTGCTTAGTTCTGTCTTAAGAATATGAAATGGCTACCACCAACTCGAAAACTGCCAAATGGACATAAGTACCAACAATACGGATTTAAAAATAAAGTGATAGTTCAACTTATCTCCAATTATATAAGATTTACTTGCCAGGGTTATTGATGGTTATTGGTTCCAATTGAGACATTACTAACCATGAATATGCAAATTAAGCAGCAACGCTGATATTATGTTAATACAAAAAACTGCATATATTTTATGCACAGTCTCATATCAAGAAACTCACCAAGTGTGAGGGTTTTTTTAATTTAAATACGCCCACTAAAGCATTTGCATTTACAGTCACTTATTATGAACTAAAATACATTTCCAAGGCCACAATGTTATCTGAAATAACGATTTAAAATAAAAAATAAACATTATTAAATTCACTCGCTAGACTGTAACTAAAGAAGTAAAATGTGGTAAGATCAGATACGACATCAATTCTTGTCCACAATGTAAACACAATGAGGTTCAGAAAATGCAACTCGAGCGACTTTGACTATCGATTTTCAAAATCTTCTCATTAAAAAGCCATCTGTCCTTATGTCAGCAGAAGTCCCTGAACCTTTCATGCGTGAGATTTTATGGTTAATAACTTTTTAATGTGTTTCACAGAACGTACCCAACATTTTTATATCGGAATCTACACAATGTGTGAACTGTTTAATTCAAGACACCCAAAACAATTATGCAACAAAAAAAATCTGAACGACCCAGAAATTATACCATGACATTCTTCAAGGGACTTTGTATAATATCCAAACCTTGCTTTTCAGCTATGCAGGCAGGTTAATGGTTCACTCTGAGTCGACTCAAATACTTATTTATAATAATAAAATCAATAAACCATGATTGTGTTTTTCTCGATGCACTGAGGTTTCCTATCATATACATACTTAATAAGGAACTAGACATGGATTTTAAACAGCATTTTACTGAAAAATATCCCCAAGACTCACTCAGTGAAGCTTTCCTGGGCAATCAATACATTATTACATCATTGTCATCATTAGCGGGCATTGAGGGTGGGTGGAGCAGTACCAGACCTGAAGCCTTAGTGCCGCTAATGGACAACCTGTGGTCAAGTATAGTGCACAAAAATGACTCCCAGTGAGAAATGTAAAGGATCACTCTTGGTGTTTCATTGATATTCACTTAGAAAATGGCCATCTGTGCAATGCCGATATCCTGACAGTGGCTGCCACTACAAAATACAACGTTATCACACATAGCATTTTAATCTGTCAAATATAAACATGTGCATCAGCATACCAAGCATGCATTTTGAGGTTTAAGGAATGTTGTTGGAATCAGTAAAGTCCAAATGTAATTGTATAAGATGACTCATCTCACAACGTTGTAAATAACAGGTTCCAAAACAATGTTGTCCAAGTGGTTTTAAAAAACATGGCTTATTTTCTCTCACTTGAAAGATATTCATGATTTCCTCTGTAAAAGTCTCTAAACACAAACAAGCAGGGCTCACTGCCATTGAGGGCACTGAGCTGGTGGTATGAATTCCCTATTCCTATGGAGGGACCAAGTCTTAGCAAAGGCCAAACACTGCTGCCTTCACACAAAGTAGTAGCAAGGATTATTATTGTCACTGCTATCACAGCTGTTACTCACCCTTGATGTCATCAGGCAGTGGTTCCTGCTCCAGAGGGTTGCTCTGGGGGTGCAGTTCAATGGGGCTCTGCAGCTCCGTCACCAGGTCAGGCTGTCCCGGTAGCTTGAGCCGCAGCTTGGGCCGCCGTTGCTTGCGCGGCACGGGTGGCACAAGCAGGCTCTGCAGCTGCGTCAGGCCCGTCTCTGTCAGGTACACGCCGTCTCGCGAGTACACCTTGGGTGGCTCTACAGGTAGAGCAAACGGGGCCAGAAAAATAGATTTTGATTTTCAACCAGTGATCATTAGCACCACTTGGCCAGTCAGGTGTACTGACACATTAGTGCGGCCAGAATGTGCTGAAAAACGTGATGGCGCCCAACCATAATCCTCGGCTTTAGAAGAAACATGCAAGATTACAACAAACTCAACCCACAGGGCTACAAGTTGACTGGGAGACAGCTCTGCAGCAAGTAAGTTGTTGACTTATTAACATGGAGTTACACCATGGGGCTTTATGTTCAA
This sequence comes from Geotria australis, assembly GCA_036362915.1. NCBI lineage: Eukaryota > Metazoa > Chordata > Hyperoartia > Petromyzontiformes > Geotriidae > Geotria > Geotria australis. Next base: position 5,974,690 of record JAZEWU010000005.1, read on the forward strand.
TGCAAAAGGACTGAGCAAGGAAATGTCCAAACAACTAAAGCCTTAGTAACATATTTCAAGATCAAAAGATGATTAATATTAGTGTAGAGGCATAGAAAATTAAACTGTAAAGGCCACTTGTATTACATAATAAAGATCATATAATACGAATATTAAATATGATAAAATTAGCTTTATAAACCACAAATTAATTATGCCACATACATAACCCACTTCAATTACCTGTGATGAAAGAAGGAAACTGAATTGTGAATATGCAAATAAAACACCCTTTATCCACCCAGGTAAGACACCAATGAGATACATTATCATTTTTTGTGATTACTGTCCAAAGACAAAACAGCCAGAACCTGAATTATGATGCTCCTTTGTTTGGGCTGAAGGTAGTCGTATAAAAATTAAATAGGTTTATCAGTAATACTGATTAAAACTGCATATTTTCTGTATAAAAAAATACATGTAAAAATTATCTTTTATCCGTAAATCCTTCAGGCACTAGATGCTCCATCATGATTTAAAGAGGCTGAAATATAGAAAATCCATTATAATGCAAATATCTAGGCTCAATGAGTAGTTTTCATTATGGGGCAGAGTATCATTTTACTTAGAGACTAGTACAAATATTTTAAAAAGTGCATGCGGGAAAGCGTTCATCCGAGAAACATCACTATCAACCAACACATGACTTCCCTGTGAGGCTCCAACGCTCATCCACGCACGTCTGAAAAAACGTCAGGTCACCATGTGGGCTGCTAGCTGTCAGGAGGCACATTTACCAGCAGATCCGCTGCAAAATTTTCAACACTTTAGTGCTTTTTAAAACCGTAAATGAGGCATTACCCCCTAACTCACAATGCACCATTCATGCTGATGATGAATAAGGTTTGCTGTATGTTTTGTAAACTCTGCACTATAATCTCAAGGAATACACTTTTCCACTCACTGTCAGAACATTATGAATTCAAATTCCAGTCGAGGTTCAATTTAGCTCTTCATACCTCTGGGGTCAACAAAATGAAAACCAACTAGTGGAATGTAAATCTATCAAACACGTGGCCTCCACTATAAGAGTGCGGAATTTCTATCATACTGGGTCACGACCAGCATCCAATACACCTTTGGATGAGAAAACCAAGAGTTTCTTGACCCTATAATCACCCAAAAGGACATTTTTATGTTCTTCTTCTTTGCGATTCTTCGAAGCACGATTGTCACCTCTAGACTGAATTGTTCTGAGCACATTAATAATAAATATATGGTTTCCTGAGCTAGTGACAAAAATTATGGTGGTGGTCAACAAGAGGGGGAATATGCTGCAAGACCAGACTCTGGAGATTGCAGCGTGCAAGACACAGAACCTGGCAAAAGCAAACATGCGATGGTCAAGTGTCACAGCATTAATGTCATTGGTCACGACTATAACATACCCAGCCAGGACACGTCAATGAATATTAGTAGCATTCACGAACCTGGCTCCTTGATTTTGATGCACGGTACAATAGGAGTCACGGGTTCATTTTCCTGAGACTCTTCATCGCTTGAGGCAGGAACTATGGGAACAAACATTCCAAGTAAATGGGCATTAATAAATGTAAATATTTAATTGATAAATCGCTTTGAAGGCCTCCACTAAGACTGCAAGGTTTGCACACCGAAATTTTTATACGTGTAAATCTGTACGATAATCGAATAAAAAAGTTGAATAGATGCAACACATTATAGTGGTCCTTCTCATTATGATATTAATCCGTTCTAGCCTATTTTCATCTCAGGAATATAGCCAGACTGTGCAACATCCTGTCACCTGCTGATGCTGAGAAGCTAATACACACATTCATCTCTTCACGAATTGACTACTGCAATGCACTGCTTCCCGGAATCCCTGCC
>JAZEWU010000005.1:5977586-6001842 GCA_036362915.1 Geotria australis
CTCTGTCGTTGTTGACATGTCGTTCTCTCTGCAGCTTTTTGCAGCGCTTTGTGACCCTCGGGTGAAAGGCGCTATATAAATGCTATTATTATTATTATAATACCGTATTGTTAAAGCATCATAGAATGAGACCAATAATACTGTACATTGTTTTATAATAATTCGTTCGAAGACCTTGGAAGTTGAGATGTAAACATTAACTAGCGCTATTAGCTGAGAAGATACCCAAGCGGCATGCGTTTGCATCGCTGCTTGGCTGCTGCGCCACCCACGTTTACGCGCAGCCATATCGTAACACGTATCTTAAAGTGAAATTTCATTTTAATGTCATACTAATGTCATACTAATGTTCTTGTAGAGCATATATCGAATGGTGAGGCCATTGTAAAGCAAAGGACTACTGGTTTGAAAAACAAGAAAGTAACCTAATTTACTTAATGAGGATAAAACTGTCTATTTTTTTTTATTTTGTAACGTATTAAACAAAATATTACGTCTAGTAATGAGCAATATGAAGATAATGAAGGAAGTCCAATTTAATTAACAGAGTTGTACATATATTACAGCCCTTAAACAATGAACAAATTCTAAAACCTTTACAAAAGAACAACTTCAAACATATATATTGTGTCAACAATTAAAGAACAGCATCTCAACAAAATGCCTTGGTTAATTGTCCCGACTAAATTTCCCCTGAGATGTTGTAACTTGCTTACCCCTCCCTGCTGGACAACTGTTAAACAGAGCTACATAGCTCAACGGTTCCTTCCAGCTTAACTAAATACTGACTGACATTTCTTTGTAAAACCAGTTCTTTTTTTATCACAGCCATTAGACCCTCGTGATTTTAGGCAACCCCCTATTAGTACAACCTGCATTCATAAGCCCTGTTTACCAATAGTACAAACTGGAATTGAAGGAAAAACGAGATAAAAAAATTGCATGAAATTCAGATACCAGTAACTGGTAATGTTAGTGGAATGGTTTCCAATCGTCTTACTGTTGTAGCTCCACAAACTGATATACTTGTGCCCTAGCCCCTCCCCACGACTGCTCTGCGGTGACTGGCCACTGACAACAGAAACCTTGTCGTCAAACACAGAGAGGTGCTCACCTTGCGGTATGGTAACAAACGGTCGGCATGCAGAGCAGTCAAAGCCCTGGTCTGCGGCCTCCTCCACCGCATCTTCCAACAGCAGGTTCTCACAGCTGGCATGTACCCACCTGTACACAGAACACATCCAGCTCAGCAAATCCACACCTGGGTCACTAGATTTAAGTGTGCACTGCACACAAGCAGCACTCCTCAACCAGTGGTGATTTTACATCAGTGAGAGCAACACTGTGACATTGTGAGGAGTGTTTTATTAACTTAATTTTAACAACAAAGGATGATCAGCTGCTGAGTTGACTTCTAGCCAAGTTTTAAACCTTTTGAATCTGAATAGAGAACTCTACCACAACACCCACCCAACCTGAATAAGCCAATGTAAAAAGCACTAACAGAGAATATATTTAAAATAACAGAAAATCACACACTATAATTGTTATTGACATGTAAAAATGCCTGGGTTTCTGATGGAAGATGACGCATAATAAAAATAATAATATATAGCTTAGTGCTCTACCAATTTTCTTTGTATCATGCAGTTCTTGTATGCCCTGAAGTTTCTGAGATGACATCTTTTTTGGACATCTCCTCATTACTGGTCTCACTGCCAGTGGAGTATTTCATCCTACAAAGGCACAAAGACCCATGGACACTGGCCTTGCTTATAAGGGAACATGTTTTCGCCCAACCTCCAACAGCTCACTTTTAGACCCAACCTGCCTCATTTCCCTCTCTTATGCTAAGAATATACTGGAGGATTAAGTGCGATCAGCGCATTTATTCAGCTGAGACAGGGTGAGCATAACTCGCTTTCCCGAGAATAATGAAATTGCTTTGTAAAGAATATTTACTAGTTATTAGAAAAAAATGTCAAAGTGTTCTCCATCATATTCAATGCACATGTTGCATCTTTGCGCCAATTATTATACCGTGGTACAGTTCTTTGTTATTATTTAACATCTCGAACTTTTGGCGTATCAGATAAATATTCTCGTTAAAACGACTTATTCTGCATCTTGTATATCTCAATAGCTGTTCCACCGATCTTGCCTCCCCTAATGCAAAGGTTTGACTCTTTATTACGTTTTTCTTTACAATTAATATTTTATATAATTCAAATGTATTCGGAACTATTATAGTTTAATGCATTGCATGTGCTGTATGTGAATCAAAGTGATAAAGGACTCTGCTTTTAAGACACTGGATTCATTACTTGGGACACAGGTTTTATTTTGGTTGTTTTATCTCATGATTATCCTGCTTCCTCTTTTTATGTTACATTACAATGCCTACAAAGTTGTGTTAGTCATTGTTCTTTATAGCTATAGCTTTCACTCATAGCTGACCATTGCCCAATGCATAATTTGCTGTAATGCAACATAAGTGACACTTGTATGGTTTCTGTGAAGTCCCCTGAGGTCAAACATGTCAATCTGACATGGCTTATTGAAGCATGATATGCTTGATCCTGACACATTATTTAAATCAGTCATTGCTCATACTTTTACAGTGCATTGTGTAAGTTTTACTTTTCATTGCACCATTGTGTCAGGCATGTCTGGTCGCAATACAGGTGAATCTCTTGCAAGCACTATTGCTGTGGCATACCAGTCTATCTCTCCCTGTTCTCCCTGCATTAGAGTAAGGCATGTCTGGTCGAGACATGTTAATCCATCACATGCCTCTCATACGTGGAGTGGTTTTGCTGTTTTTATTTCATCGTGTTATATGGAACAGTTGTTTGTACCTTTAAATTATTATTTGTTACCATTGTTGTTTGTTGGATGAACTGACCATCTGTTCAGCACTGTTGTGAGAAAAACTATAAGCTAAATTCAGTGTGTAGAAAACAAGCACTCTACTAAAAATGACTGGAGTTAAAAGACAAGCTAACCTATGGCAAATATTTTAGACCAATTGGTCATTCTATGCACATACTGCCCTCGCCTTCGTGGGAATGTGGAATTTCCAAAACTGACTGGCCTGTCAATAGATAGATGTTTATTATTACAGCAGAGTGTGTATGGTAAAAAAAGCATGACAGCACAAAATATTACGTAAGACTCTACTAAACTGAGTGATATGATATCGTGGGCATGAATGGAGTTTTTTCCAGGCTGCCTTCCAAGCACCCTCCCAAGGACTGGACCCCGGTGCTTTACCTCTCGCACTGTCGACACTGGATGACGAGCTCATTGTCCTGGTACGCCTCGCTGCAGCTGGGGCACGTGAGCAGGCTGGCGCAGGGCCCGCACTGCGTGTAGTTGCTCTGCCAATCGCACTTGAAGCCCGGTGATGTTGCTCCACAGTTGACGCAATTGACGCACCTGTGTCAGAGAAAGGGTCACAATACACAGCAACGCATGTTAGTCATTGCAGAGAGAAACAGTGTGTCCTGCTTTCTTAAAATGGCAGATATGCGTAACTGCGGGAGATTTTGCACGATTGTTTGAAGGCGACCTCTGCTCCAATGTGAGAAGGGCTGTACTCATTTCTGTTTTGTGAAACAATGCCAGACGTGGAAATTCTACATTAACATGGCGTAGGCCATTGCAATAAAGGACGACCACAATTGACTGCTTAAAAAGCGCTAGCTCTAATCAACCCTGGGGGAGATTATGGGCTGATACACCACCTACCTATACGAGATTTGAAATTATAACCTTCCAATTCTGAGTCGTACTCTCACAAAAGAACCATGTGGCAGTGCTATTTAGCACGGCCGAACATTGAAACATTTCCATGTGGTTGATGATTTTATAGGAATGGTGAATTTCCAACACTATCCCAGGACCACCAACTGACACAAACATGCCTAATTATTATGCTGAACAGGTTGAGACTTTCAATTAGCTTTTGATGGTTTAAAATATCAATTTAGTTACATTGTATTTTTAGCAATGTAATCTGCAAGTACATTATATACAAGCATTCACTTACCACTTGCATTTCCAGCCACCCTTGGGCACGGTGTGGAGTGGCGGCTCCAAGCAGTAAGTGTGGTAGCTGATGTCGCAGTCATCACAGAGCAGCAGGCGGCCAGGGTCAGAGGCTTTGCCACACAGCTCACACACAGTGCACTCCAGGCAGCGCCAGCCCTTGCTCAGGACCACCTTTGTTATCTGCGCAGAGACACACTGGGGTCAGGATGCTTCATATGCGCACAATGCACACAGCTGTAAAAAGAAACACTCCGAGCACAATCTTCATTAATAACCGTTTATTATATGTAAAATATGAAAGTCACACCTGGCCAGGTGGTGCTGTAGCAAGAGCTCAAATCATAACGAGAAGCTGATATAATGGGAATGTTACATTTCCACCCCCGGCTCAGGGCCACCAGCAACATATTTTTTGCTTTGACTTGTGATAAAAGTAAGTCAGCTGAAGAGACTGTCTCTACCACAAGAATGTAAGGTTTGTAATCAAAGGCTAAACATGCACACACCTTGACGTTACTATGCAAGTTAACATTTTGGCACATAATGATCTTCAATGAAAGACAGTTTTCAAAAAAGCGATTTACTTTAAAGTTGTTTATTATGCAAGGCGAAGTGGTAGTGATAATGGTGGTCGAAGCTGTGCCATTATATAACAGCCCTTTTAAGTATTGCTATAAAAATACACAACTTTATAGACGTGTGGCATTACTTCTATAAATTTACCAAGCATAAATTCATGGTGAAAGCCTGCCTGTGTTACCTTTGACACATGACATAACCACACATTCATATACATTTCAATGCCACAAATGTCTACTGTTGATTGTATGGATAATCATTAAGTTTCTTACATGTCAAAGGGTTGGCAGTTCTTAGAAATATGACAAACGGCAAGACTTGAAATCAGACAAGGCCAGCGATCTTGCTGGCGTACCTAATCTAATGCTGGTGCTCATTATCTATTGCCCCACTGTGACAGTGGAGCATCTAGAGACCCATTGCAGCTAAAAGCAGAGTAGAGAACCATAAGCCTACCAGTTGCTAACTTCACTCAGGTTTTGCGCACGGTAGGGTTCGTGTCGGGCTTTTTGGAAAGATGAGTCGGTAAATTTTCGGGCCAGCAAACATGATCAAAATAAGGCTAGTGCAACCATCAAGAATTCTCGAACGCATACAGAATATCTGTATTAAACATTAGTATAATTACAGGAAAATAACATTTAAAATGTAGAAACATATTAAAATGGCCTAAGTCTTCTGCAAAACAGAAGTGCATGCTGGGTGGGAAATGTGCATGTGTACAATGAAACAATTCTCTGCCAATGAACATACAGCTATCAACTAAATGCTCTCACACTATGGATGGGAGGGAAAATACAAAACTAAGAAAATCACACCTTAACATGAGTTAATAGATATAACGAGCATTTGAATCCCACGCAAAGCAGCATGAATGTGGATCCTGACATGCAATATGGGAATAAAGCGCTTGGCATACTCTATACCATAGTTTTATATGTAATCATCTTAGCCCTTTAAACTCAGGCCATAGCCCATCTGGGTTGTCTTATGGATACTCGTCTCTGCCATAAAAATGTGGAATTTCCACCACAGCTTTAGGGCTGTAAACAGGAATTGAGCGGTGCCTAAATACTCATTTGATTAGGAAATCACTTTGCCTTTCAACATATGAATCCCTCTTATTTTGACGTCACAACTCTTGAAGAGCATGAAAGTATGAACTTACTTTAACACTGACACAGTAAGGATGGTAACACTGTCCGCACTGTGAGCAGGCGAGTAGGCGGCCCTCGGCTCCCAAGCCAAAGCTCCCACATACAACGCACATGTCCTGCACACACACGCACAGCAAGTGCAGAATAATGAACATTGGCAGAGGGCAAGATTACATATACTGCGATCATGACTATTTGCATATTCAAGCACTTGCTTCCAACACCGCAACTATACAGGTTACTCTGATGAGCAGTGGTAATTTTAGAGAACATTTAAAAACGTTTAACGAAATCAGAATAGAAAACACATTTGATTGGTACATGCAATAAAGTTAAGCCAATTTCACACGTGTTAAATGCCTATTGATACTATTGTTAAATATTTAAGTTGTATACTTGACCTTTAAACAAAGCTACTGTTCCTGTCTAGTAGGTAACCGTCAAGGGGTTGTGACAGTCCCCAGAGTTAAGGGTTCAATGTGTATATATTAGGTCAGTAGACTAATTTCACTTACAAAATACATTAAACTAGTCTAAATTACTTTGGAGACATCATTGATTACAAATAAAGTCCCCAGTTAGGTTTCAAGGTGCGTATATTATGTCAGTAATCTAACTAACCCATTACATTAGCCTCAATTAAGTTACAGACATAACTGACTATAAAGAACACTAAGTATACAGGGACAGGACATGCCATTAGAGGGAATGATGGCCGGTGGTTGGGACAAAAGAAAATTTAATATTTACTGTGTAAATCACATGACATGCACTGTACAGTTGAATCCGAGTCACTTACCATTACCATGAAGAAGAGGTAGAAGGCTGATTCATAAACCCAAGAAAGAGAGACTGATTCTCAGGGGCTTGAAGGAGTTTTTTTTGTAATGTAAATTTGAAATACATAAACGAGACTGACAGCCCTAGCAAAGCACTATCAACGTGGGGTTTAAGTGCATTGGTTCAACTCCACATGACTGATAGGTATATGCTGTATATAGCCTCAGAATTGCTTGTCCACATATGCATGTAACGTATTAAAGTGGTTGGGGACAGTGTCTTACTCTTGGTAGTCTTAATAAGCAAATACAGAATTTCCTACACAAGATTGGCATTGATTTACACCATCGCCTATCTTGCAGCTTAATGCGTCAGCGTACAGTGGACCAAGTCAGTTGCTCTGGGGCCTCTCTAAATGTAGATGTATTTATTTTGGTAGCCTTTCTGATAATCCAGCATTCCAGCTGCAGCAGATTTTGCTGAATATGGTTTTGGACAATACACAACATAAAGAGAAAACATAAACCAAACACAAAGAGCTTACTTTGAGCACGCATAACTAGGCTGCACGACTTAGACTGTTGCACATGAATTTGAAATGTTGCATGTCCTAGACAGTTGCACATGAATTTGACATTTTATTAATGTGAAAAAAAACATCAAGTAATTTAGAGGACAGGCATCACACAGCTGCACTATATCGTGCATCTATTACGTGTGCAAGGTGCATGGAGGGAGTCACTGCTACAGTATGTCATTATATATGGTGCATAGTGGGAGCACCAGGTCACATTAAGCCAGGTTGATGTGCGTCAGGGGCGTTTCAAACCTGGAACTATGGTTTCTGTCTGGAGGCAACTGGACATGGTTTCATAGGCGAATCACTCATTTTAGTTGATAGCTTTAAACTGTCTGATTGCTTTGCTAACACAATCAAAGAAAACATTCATTTTTGGGTTGTTTCTTCATTTAAGCTTTCAGGAAGACTTCTGAGAGACTTGAGATACTTTTGATATATTGTATGTTGTCTTAAGCTGTTATGATACGCAGATGCTTAATGCATTCAACGTGTAATTGTAGCAATGCAATGGACAAGTTCATTGTTTATCCGTGTCTCGTTCGTTAACAGGCATGGTATTGGTGCACGTTATGAATTGTGTTACTCCTATTAATGTGTACCATTAGGGCCAGTAGAGCCTGCGTTAAGCTCAGAGTTATTGGGTAGAAGGTTTCAATGCAGAGGCTTCAATGTGCATAGTTTTGGCGAACAGAGCTCAACTCGGAGGCGTCAATGTGCAGTGCAGTCCACCTGCAAGAGGGTGTACTTGTCTTCTTTAGAGAAGAGCACCAGGGTGTTGTGCATTGTGTTCTCCTCCTCGTCCTCTTTGGTTGGCGATTCCTCTGCCACCGGCAGCTGTAGGATACAAAGCAATGAAAGAGAGCAGGTTAATGTGCTAATAGTGGAAGAGAGGCTGTTCTAAACCGAGAATGTATTTCTCCACCGAAATGTGAAATGTCTACCACTATCTCAGGGCTGATAACAGTTGAGCTGGGAGACACATATACTCTGATGATGATGCGGGAATGACTGAACAAAACTTCTCAGAAACACACTAAGCCATGTAAAAAGTCAGGTCTGAATAGAGTCAGTGGCTGAATAGCTAGTTTGAGAGATCATGTTTGTGTTGATTAGTTAGAATGTTTGTTGTAGCGTGGGAATCCCGCATCCAGAGATTGCAAGCTCACTGGGTATTTTCTGCTACAACAAGAAACATATATTATACAGAGCAGGGAAAATATAAATAACTCGACAGCTTTTTAAAATAATTTTCCGATCATTTTGTAACAGTTGCTCAGCAACAGATAACGGCATCATTAAATATTCATTAAATTACTGGTCAACAGCAACACCTGCATCCAATATTCTTCTGGTTACATTAATGAGCCTCTGATATTTGGGGTTGCTAACAAGATAAGCATTTTAAAGCGTACACAAATAACTCTTTCCCATCCCCTTCACCCATCAAGGCGCTCAATACAATGTTGATGCTCAGAAAGGTTTTATCAACATTGTAGTATTTCCAGAAAAAAAAGTGTACATTTGAATTCCCACACATCACCCCCGACAGCATGCATTTTGTACACGTGTCGATTACTGACGGTGTTGACTGATCCCAAAGGCCTATGAAGCAGACTAGCACTGTGAGAGAGAATAGATGTGTTCTTACTCGAACCTATTTTTTGTAAGCAGCTGTCAACGCATTCCGCACCTTCCCAAACACCATCCAGAAACACACACATGCGCACACCACCAGAAATCTATAAAAAGATTTTTCTGGCACTGCTGTGCCAGGGGTAAGCCTGGCTGCGTGGATGGCAGCATCATATCCACTCACGTGACCCCACAACGGATGATGCCACTATCATAATTAATAAAGTCAAACAATCAGGCATCACTAAATAAGCGCAAACTAAGAAACGTTACTCCTCGGGCACAAGTGACAAAGAGGCCCGACTGACTAACCACAACCTCCTTTATAGAGATTTATTTTACGAGAGAAGTGTGGGGGAATTATATACTGACGACTCCCTCCAAAATCTAGTTTAGATAAGAGCCTAGTTTTTCCTTGCACAGCTGTCAGCATGTCCCTCACCATCTTGAACCAGTACCAAAGCTCCCTGGAAGTTGGATAACTTATAATAACCCACCCTTTTACTGCTAAAAACCCACAACCTCAGGGTCTCTCATATTCAATTCAATTCAACTTTATTGTCAATTCTGCCATATGTACAGGACATGGAGAGGATCGAATTGCCGTTTCTCTCAGACCCCGGTGTTGGAATATACATGGACTGGAACACAACAACAAGGGTTTAAAAATACTAGGATAAAAAACTAAATACTAACATTTTTTTTATATTTACAAGTTATTTGCTAAGCTGGGGGTCAGGGGGGACAATAACAAGGAACAGATCTAGAACAAAAACTATAATTACAACAAATATAGTGCAAATAGAACTAATATAGTGCAGATATAGATGAAAAGATGTGCAAGTAATATGCCATCTCCAGGACGAGTAGTTAGCAGCAGTAACAGAGGAAGACATAGCTCCACCCCTGACTGCAATGTACCACAAAATTCACACCCTCTGCTACACTGGCGTCTCCCTCGTCCGTTGGAATTTATTATAAATCCTTCTTTTCACTACCCCACCAGCATCTTCATCAAAAGTAATTTTCCTGCCTCAAAGAACACATACCACGTGTTCCTCCAAGCTCGCAAGATGCCCAAACACTCGCTCTTTGTACAAGGCTGAACCTATCCCATTGATGCTTGGCGGCCAGACAACTGAAGTTGCTAATGCAGTCCGAAGCTTAGGTGTGACTCTTGATTCCTCACTCACTTTTGAGACACACATCAATAAGGTGACGAAGGTAGCCTATTTTCATCTCAGGAATATAGCCAGACTGCGCAACATCCTGTCACCTGCTGATGCTGAGAAGCTAATACACATATTCATCTCTTCACGAATTGACTACTGCAATGCACTGCTTCCCGGAATCCCTGCCTATTTGATCAATCGTCTCCAACGTGTGCAGAATGCGGCTGCCAGAGTCCTCACTGGCACACCCTTCCGTGATCACATAACCCCAGTACTGATGTCTCTCCACTGGTTACCTGTTAAATACAGGATTGAATTCAAGATCCTCCTTCTCACTTACAAGGCTCTCTCTGGCACAGCTCCGACATACATTTGTGACCTTCTGCAGTCACCCTCTACAACACGACAACTACGATCCTCCAATACACGCTTGCTGTTTGTTCCCAGGTCGCGCCTCCATTCCATGGGTGACAGAGCCTTCTCGCGCGTTGCCCCAAGACTCTGGAATGCTCTTCCACTGGAAATTCGTTCAGCGCAGTCCTTGAACATCTTCAAATCTAGTCTTAAGACTTATTTGTTCCGTAAAGCCTTCAAGCCGTCCTGTCAGGACTTCTGATGCGGCTCGGCGCTGTCGTGCCAGGTTGTTGGCTCTCTTCATACCTGCACCTTTTTGGGAGCATTCGTTCCTTCCTCTGGCACCTTTTCAGAAGCATTCGTTCCTTCCCCTGGCTTGGATTGTTGGAATGTGTTGTCGGTGCCGTGCCGACATGTTGGCTCTCTCTCTCTCTCTTCCGATCTGTGTCTGCTGGGGGACGTTTGTTCCCTCCTCGCTTGTTGTAGAATTATTATTAGTTTCCCTGTTGCATTTGAAGCTACCGCTTGAAGCTGCCGCTTGACTCTCAGTTTTCTGTCTCCCCGTTGTTGTTGTGCCGTTTTCTCTTCACAAAAAAAAACCCAAAAAAAAATTGGTTGCTGATTTTCCGTGCTCTGTCCTTGTCGACATGTCGTTCTCTGCAGCTTTGTGCAGCACTTTGTGACCCTCGGGTGAAAGGAGCTATATAAATGCTATTATTATTATTATTAACATCCCAAGCTACGGCGTTCCTTCAGCAACGCACATGGTAACATAACGGCATTGGCAAAGCACACGGAGGGGCGTACTCACTCCGGGCACGATGATGGGGCTGCAGCTCGTCTTGATGCGTGAGCGACCCCGGCCGCCCCTCCCCGAGCTCCCGGCGCCGCGAGGGCGCCGCTTCCCAGGGAATCCGCCACCACGGCCCTGCACGACGAGGACATATGCGTCAGCAACCTGTATGGCATGGACCCATCGCAGAGCATACGTTACGTTCAGAATACAGACAGCACGGTCAGACGATTCAAGTGAGGAGACATCTTTTCTCAAATGGCCTTGAATTGGCGCTCATATACTTTTTACAGCCATAAGCCAGGAATGTGGAAGTTCCACATTCCAATGGCAGGAGTGAGTATATCGATAGGACAACCACTGTTGCCTTCCACACAAAATAGTAGTACTTCGTCATCAGATAAGGGTCTACCTAACCATCAACCGTTTTAATAAAGAACTTAAATCACCTCTTCATCCTGGCCTTCACAAATAATAATAGCAATTTATAGAGCGCCTTTCACCCGAGGGTCACAAAGCGCTGCACAAAGGCCACGGAGGGAACGGCATGTGAAAAAAACTAGTAAAAACCAAAGCAACAAAAAATAAATGATTAAGGCTGCTTCGAATACACTGAAAGGTCGTGAAACAAGCAATCTTAAGAAACAAAAATTACTTTTAAAAATGCATAGTTGCAGATCAACCTAACTGTTTGCTTTAAAATGTCCAGATTGTTAGTGCTGAGGAGGCTCCAGGTCAATACACCTTGATGAAGGAGCATTAACACAGCTCATTACTCTCCTGCATTTTGGCCCAACGTCCAGGAGGTTTGCAGAGACTGTGGCTGAAACTCACTTGTTTCCCATTCTGCTCACTGCCTGCTGGCTGAAATCTTGATCTATATTTGGGAGCCAGTGAAATTTAACATAAAATGTCTTATGCTCAACGCTTTCCAATTCAAGTAAAACATGTCAATGCATTACCGTTGTCCCACTGTTCATTTGTAATGGAAGGGACAATGATAAACTCTTGTAAACATTATCCAATACAAACTAAAGTTCAGTCTTCTTCTTTGCGATTCTTCGAAGCACGATGGTCAGCTTCTGGACATCGTTGTCTTTCAGCTCGGCTTCGAAGTGTTTGGTAGAATTTGCAGGTAACACCAAGTATTACCTGACAGGGATCGCGACGTGAACGCTTCTACTAAAGTTCAGTATAATGTTATATCGCTATTAAGTACTTAGCCTCCAGAAAACTTGATATTTTTAAAGAGTTTCCCAAAACCTGCTGGTAAAAACCTTCTCTAAAAACATTTGCTTTGAAAGCCAAGGTGATAACAAGAAATTGTCACAGATCCTGATGAAGCAGCATAAAGAAAACATCACTGCTACGTGAAGCTTCTGTGATTTACCCACACATATCACCAAAGAGGCACAGCGTTAGAAAATTATGTATGTTTGACTAAGGCTCAAAAAAACAAAAGATTAAAGTACATAAGCACGCACACACAAACACAGCTCTGAAGAAATTGGCTTTCCTCCAAGTTCAATGTAGCACAACATTCCAATTTTCAAAATGCCACATTTTCACAAAGTAAAAAAATATATATATTTGTCTGCACCTATTTATTTTAAAATATGTATGATATGCAAAGAAAGTATGTATAGATACGATAAATGAAGCCGAAAAACGATAGACATTTGTTGGACTAAATAACAGCCCCCCTAGACACGCAAATCGAGCAACTCCAGCTGGGGGGTTCGGGGGCGCTGTAGTACTAAGCGATAAAATACATTATCATACATATATTTTATGCACTTATGACTTACTAAACTTCTTTACGTTTTCTTTACTTTTCGTCTACTACGCGCGTCGTCTGCAGTGCTACGCGGTTTCCCGCACAAGGCTGAAAAGCTCCCAAAAAATTCCCATTTAATGGTTTGTGGCAACCCGCGAAAAATCGAAAACCGCGATGCGGGAGGGTCAACTGTATAAACAAAGGCTCCTTATCCAGGAATGCCTGAATGAGTGAACAGTTTTTAACATGGTTCTGTTTAAGGATGGGTGACTGTATTATGTTAATTAGTGTTTTTTGACATGGGAACCCCATTAGAGTGTCTGGCAGACAGATGAATGGATAACACTCAACAATCCACAAGTCATGCATGCATTTGTTGCACTCCAACTCATTGTAACTTTTCCCGGTAAGACAGATATCTCACAGCACATTTTAATGTAAATGATCCACCAACCCTGCCTCCATAGCACTGGATAACAGGTATGGGTACTGTCTGCTCAACCAAACCTAGACATCGCATTACACATAGCATCTGGTCAGTCAAGAGTTGTGATCAGATTACTTGACGAACTGTTTCATTTCTAACCGACTCAGCCTATCATCTCCACGGTCAATAACATAACTGTTACTTACAAGATACTGTGTCAGTGGTGGTTGTCCTATGGAGGGTATGGCCTGTTGGGAGTAAGTTCAATTGGATGGGCAGCAGAAAATGTATTCTGCTCTTTTGCTCATTTCGGCATGTTAACTATTTCAGAGACTACTTTTAAAATGATAAGTTTGGCATTTTGGGCAATGTAAATGTGTGGGTGAGTGAATGGATGAGTGGGTGAGTGAACTGAAGTGCAAGGAAGACCCACCTGCCGGACCCTGGGCCTGCCTGGGGAGAACCTTCGCTTGCCCATCATGGGTTTGCCCATGCCATGCGTGGGCGGCGTAAGCGCGGTCGCGTAGTAAGGCACATCCGAGCTGCAAGAGTCCAGGAAGAACTCGGGGCTCAGAGAATCTTCCTCCAGGTTCAAGCTTGGATCGGAGAGCATGGGGAAGTCCTGCCCTTCGGTTGCAAAGCTCGAGTCCGCCATCATGGGCGAGTCAAACCCGGCGGACCTACTGCCGTCCACCAGATCTGGGAGCCCGTCCGGGTCCACCTGCACATTCTCTGCCTCGGATTTAGGCTTCAGTTCATGTGCAGGAGGGGTGTCAACATTTGATGCAGACATCTGGTCTCCGTCACTTTTGAGAGCCCCGAGATCCAGTGCTATTGGATCCTCGGTCTCCATGTTCACGTCGACCATGCTGGGAGAATTGGATCCGTCGACAGAAAGTTTGGCTGCTTGGACAGCTTCTGTTTTTAACGAAAGCAGCTTGTCCGTTTCAGCGTATTTTTCCGTGACGGGCTGATCGCAGTAATCCTTTTCCAGCTTAATGCCATCCTTTAAGCAACGCAGGTCTGCATGCGCGTCTGGTTCAGTGGTTGGAAGTGGCTGAGAATGCGGTGCCGCAACATCCACCTCCATGGGTTGTGGTGTCTCTTGCTGGGTCTCCGAGATGTTATCCTCTACACTCTCAGCAGGAACCTGCTGATCTGCACTCTCTTCCTGCTGAGGCTCTTCCACCATGTTCACCTCCGAAACAGCTTCAGCTTTCTCCACCGGAGATTCTTCAACCGTCCTAATTTCCGCAGGACACTCTGCATTCACTGAGTGCTCTGCTTGAGGCTCAATCTCTGCAGGGGGTTTCCCATCTTTGCAGGATTCCCCCGAGGTGGGTCTCTCCACCTCCGCTTCCGGAGGTTGTTTTTCTTCAGGTTCGCTTACGCTGGTCGGTAATGCTGGGTCTGAGGGCGGGTTTATTTGTTGTGCATCTTGTGAAGTGGGCAGTGCTTCTGCTGGAGGGGCAGGCTCCACGGGCTGAGCCGGGTGCTCATCTGAACATGGCTCCTGATCCGGACACGGCTCCTCTTCCAATCGGAGTCTCTCCAGCACGGACTCATTGTTCTTAGTTCCCTCGTTATCGTGTGAGGCGGCACTAGGCGGCTCTGGATTGGCCTCGTGCTCGGGGGTAGTCCTGGTATTGACCTGCTCCCTTCCCTCGGGCTCTGCAGAACCCTGAATGAAGTCATGCACCTGTTCCTTTTCTGTACTCTGCTCGGTAACGTCAGAGCATTCAGCATGGGACGAGACGTCCAGATCAACGCCTCCTGTTTAACGATACAGCAAAAAAAAATAGAATCATCTAATGCACATTTATTGAAAGGAAGTTGGATTCAAATTTATAAATACGTTCTTATGAAGAAAACACACACATTATATAGATGTCAAACAGTATAAGGTGACACATTAAATGTTTTCAAGCAGATTTTCAAATAAGTGAAGAATAATAAACAGATAAGCAGGTGTTTAAAGCCTTTTTTTAACTATTAGTTCTGATTGATAATGTGAAACCATATTCTGGTTTCCAAGTTGTGACCTTTATTTAAAACTTTGCTACTGGGTAGTTAATGAAAAATTCAAAAGCCACTCAAGAATAATGTGAAGCCTGCTAAATTCGTTACAGCAAAGTACAGCAATTACTGAAGGTGATTATAATACTGCAGATGATTACAGCAATTACTGAAGGTGAATCAAAATCAAAATGATGAACCAAGGAGGCATGCATGAGCAGGTTGGAGTGATTTTTTAAAATTGAATTTAATAATGAAAAGCAAAATAACAATATGCCTTCAGAGGAACATGGGTAAATATTGCCTGCTAAGACATCGAACAGAAACATGGCCACTGACAAAGAAAATTGAACAGAGGCTGAAAAGTGCTCAAACACCACAGATAGATTAATTCCCGGAAATTACACCATTGAGACAGAAAGATGAAGATAGGTATCAGAGAACACAGTCTGTTAATGCAAGTAAGTGGGCAGGTAGAAGCGTTCACGTCGCGATCCCTGTCAGGTAATACTTGGTATTGCCTGCGAATTCTACCAAACACTTCGAGGCCGAGCTGAAAGACAACGATGTCCAGAGGCTGACCATCGTGCTTTGAAGAATCGCAAAGCAGAAGAGTGGGCAGGGACAAGACACATTGCTCGAAGGGTTGGATGATGACTGATGCATGAGAATGGTGATGGGGTGACAGCTAAGGGAAATACTGCACCTGAAAGGACAATCACCTGAGAGAGGAAGTAATGGGTTAGCTTATGTGCCGGAACGAAATAAATCGTGGGACTATGATGAGTGGTGGAAACATAGACGGTCACCCTTCCACTGTCTTGCCCAATGCTGTAGTACATAGATGGCAGTACCCGACTGGGAGGAGTTGTTGTGAGAGGGATGGATGTCCATAAGGTGGTGTGGTTCTGCAGGCAGCCCCAAGCAGACAGGACACGCGTACTCCTCCTCCAGCTGGCTGTCCACGGCCACGTCCGCCCCGGCCACGCTCGCGTCGCAGCCCCTGTGCACCCACCTGTCAGGCAGTCCCGTCCTTCCGTCACTGGCTAGAAGGTCACTGGCTAGAAGGTCACCGCCGGACGGTCAGCGCCGGTAGGTAACAAAAATCAAATGGTCGTGGAAGATCCGGTCATGTGGCACTGCAGTTTGGGCACTCGGCTCACAGATCGAAAGGTTGAGTTAACATGTCAGTCTAAGGTCAACTCAGGCCAATCATCTCACTCCTACACTCACCATTGCAAAGCTCCTGCTTATGATGTCT
This sequence comes from Geotria australis, assembly GCA_036362915.1. NCBI lineage: Eukaryota > Metazoa > Chordata > Hyperoartia > Petromyzontiformes > Geotriidae > Geotria > Geotria australis. Next base: position 5,994,168 of record JAZEWU010000005.1, read on the forward strand.
GCTGCAATGCCATCATCCCCCCAGATGCAAAATTGATTCTGACCAAGTTAATGAATAACGTGAAATATCCACGACTGGCCTTTAGCGAGGAGACACCCTCACCTGAAGCACGTTAAATTCAGACACACTCACCTCTGGCAGAGCTGGCAAAGCAGCATGACGGCATCCTCCTGACTTGTCTTCCCACAGAGCAGGCACAGCTGGCTGCGGCCTCTCTGCCGGTGGCAAGCCTCGCACAGCGAGTAGTTCTGGTGCCAGTGTGCACTCACGCTCATCCCAGGGCTCCTGGCCCCGCAGTCCTCGCACACACGGCAGTTCTGGCAAAGACAAGACCAAACATTCCCCATTTATCGCTAAAAACCGTAGGGACAAGAATTCTTAGAATTAACTGATTATGATAAGCAAGGCACAACAGATGATGGAAGGATCAGTACAACACACGCTTTGTCTCCTTTGCCTTCAAGTGCTAAATTCTACACTACCTGCCAAAAAATCTATTTATGATAAGTTCATTGGGACAGCGCCAGGTGAGGTTCAAATAAAAAAAAATGCCACTGGCATTGTGCACCATTTAATAGTAACAGAACCCAAGTCGTTGGGATCGTAGTGCAATGCCCTAACCATAACACCATGACTCACCATATGTGACAATGGAACGCGTAAAAAAGAGAAGAAAATAATTATCTAAAATAGAAATAATTGGAACTGGTCATCAAATGAGCATTATATAAAGCTATGTAGGAATTGTGTCATTAGCCTGTAATGTGGTGACTCAACGTGGGGTTGTTGAATCACAATATTGCGCAAGATGCCTACCAGCAGTATAAAAAAGTGCTACTCCGAGGCAGTATCACAAGGATGAGCTTGATCTATCTGTGCAGAGTGTTAGCCTCTTCCCTTGCGTGGTCGTTTCCTCCAGACAGTGCTGAAAGCTCTTACACAGATTTTTTCAAAATAAAAATGGCCAAACATGCCAATGCAGAACCTTGATGCTAAAATTGACAGTAGCACCTGCCTAGTTAAATTACACAGAATTATGGAAGAATTAGCTACCAATTATAATCCTGATAAAAGTCTACAAGAACAAACATTTAGTAGTGCTCATCACCACTGGTAACCCTGTGCCATAAGTGCAAATAATTATATTCTTGGGCATGGCAATATGTTTAAGAGCTAAATGCCAAAGTTGAGGTCTACTAGCAAAGAGAGGGTTCAGGAGAGTTTGTGTAGTTTTGGTAATCCCCTGTTGAAGCAATAGACACTGCAGTGGTTTACTGTAGGGTCTATAGTTTGAGTTGCATGACAACAGTCACTGTGGCTTGTGTCTTTAATCTTCCGTTCCTGAAGATGTGCGCATCGGAGTGTTGATGTTCTGATGTGATTGATGATTACACCAGTGTATTAATGTAGTGTCTTTGAGGGATGTCAAAGCCAGAAAGTGTGATGTTTGGGTCTTGAATTATGTGTTCTTCTTCTTTGCGATTCTTCGAAGCGCGATGTTAAATTACAGTTTCCCATTTTCTTACACAGCCCCTTGCATTTTCATTGAACTCCGCAAGGTCTTTTGAGCTGCAGAGGTTGGGTAGTAGAGCACAAACAAGGCAGTGTTCCATAGTATGGTCCTGCTTCTCCACATTCACAGGTGGTTGGGCCGGTCTTGTAGCCCCATCTGACCAAAGCATCTTTTGATCGTCCCGTTCTAGTTCTCAGGCGGTTGAGTGTCTTCCACTGAATCCATGGTGCATCTGAGCCAGGAGGGAAGTCTTCAGCAGGTGGGATTCCCATGCCAGCTGCAGGAGGGTCATTCTCAAGCTTTTCCGTCCAGAGCTGGAGTCTGGTTTCCCCTCGAGATGTTGTTATGTGTTTATTCTGGACGTCATCTTTGTTTCACTCTGTTAACTAGTTACAACAGCTAAAACTGTCTGTTTAACCATTCCTTTTAACGTAGCACGCCATGTACAGCATCTTGTGTCTTATTTATAATCAACCATCAATACCAAGTAGTTTTTTTGAGTGTCCTATTAAAAGGGTGAAATTTTACCGTGCAGAACAGATTGTGCCTCCACATGACAGGAGTAAACATACCGAGGGCTACAGGCTCTGCACTTACCTTGCACTTCCAGCTGTTTTTGGGTATAATATTCATTGGCGGTCGCAAACAAAATGTGTGGTAGCCCTTGTCACAGGTGTCACACACCAGCATCTTGCTGTCATCGCCAGATTCCCTATTGAAGCACACACGCCACCACAGGTTAGCTATTTTTCCCTTTGAAGACCACACAAAGCTGTGAATCAAATTAAACTGAAAACGTAGCACACTGATACAATGCACAAAACAAGGGTATTGTAGATTATCAGGCAATCAATACAATGGCCTTATTGACATTTTCTATCTCAATAAGATCTCACCTCATTAAACAACTGAAATAATTAACAAAAACGCGTGCTCTACTAAGCCATGGGATAGCACCGTCTAGCCAGGCCTTCCAATCCCATCCAAGACAAACTACATCATCTATGGACCGCCCTTTGTTCCCATACCTCCACACTTGTGGACACACTTCAGTCTGATTTACAGGTAGTGCCAGTGCTTCATGTACCATTTGGTCTCACTAATTGATAATTTGACAATTTAGTCCATGAAATTAGCACTTTACAGCACATGCTGAAGTTTCAACAATTCCAAGGAACAAAAAAGACTCGAAAACTATTCACAAATCACAACATGGATGAGACAATGTGCGACTGGTTGATCGTCATTAATGCTTAACCCTAAGAAACCCTTACATCCATAATAACAAGTGTGCTTGTGTGGGCCACCCCATAGCCATGTTAACGCTTAAACAAAAAGTATTATTACCACTATGAATAAGCACCACTCTTGTTAAGACCCGAGCAGAAGCGGCCAAGGCATATGTAAGTCAGTTGAGTAAGTTTAGTAAGCTTCATTACAGGGTTTGACAAATCATTCAAATGCATTCAGCATTTAAAGACAAAAGGTACATAGGTGAGATGAAGCCAGGTTAGAATGCTTTGTAACATAACTTCAAGCTGACCTAAACAATTACATTTATAAAAGCCTCTTACCACCCTCCCTTGTCATCAATTCGCATGTGTTGTGTCGCAGGAACCCCGTAAAGAGCTTGCAAGCTCACTGGGTATTTTTTCTGCAGTAATAAACATATCTATAGGAACGACTAGGTTTAATAATGCATGAATCATGACGGATTTCATTACAATTGAAAAACAAAACAGCTATTTCTTCAAGTGAGTAAGAATGGGTCCCCAACAGATTAGGCATCATTAAGACGCACACAAGACAATTACTGACTAATTGTGGACTGAATGTAAACAGGCACAAACCAAACATTAAGCCACAATTAGGGTAATATAATAATAATAATAATAATTCAATTTATATAGCGCCTTTCACCCTTAGGTCACATCGCCTCAGGAGAAAAAAGCCAGTCATTGTTGTGTCCCATTTTTACGTCCGTACTTGTCTCAAATTTTACAGCCTGACAGGAGCAAAACAATAAAAGCTTCTACCTTACTTTAAAAAAACATTTTCAGGTAACTCACTTGTATTTCAATGCATTAGTGCATGTTATTGTTAAAGAATGGCAAGACTGCTGTATCCTCCTGGGATAGCAGGATCATTTTAGGTTGCAAAGGAGGATACAGACTATGGGCACCTTTTTTGACAGTGTACAAATAATGCAAAATATATAAGGTTTTACCTATTCCGGCAATGAGAAAAGTGTTAAGATCTTAAAACACTAAATGGACACCTTTTTGCAAAGGTTCCAGTTTGCACATGTGTTTTTTTCCCCTGAGATCCAAGATGACTGTAACTCCCGGATGATTAGGGGACCATAAAGAATTGCAGGTAGAAATCTGGTTTCTGCTGCACCCTCGAGACCTCTTAAAACCCCTATCTCCAAGAGTCTCGACATTGCTGCTAATAAGGCTGCCTTCCTACATAGGTCCAGCAGAAATTGCAATCCAGATGATAGGCCCCGGGGTGGACCATGCGAATTCCAGCCTGTATGTGAGCCTGATTATACTTGGGGCGGACCCACTCATCCCCAGTGATCCTCACCCAGACTGAGGCAAAATGCATCAGCCTTCCCCACCATGTCTGCCCCCCCCCCAGTCTGTTGCATGCAGGGGCCTGTGGACCTCAACCCCCTCCCCTCCACCCCAAGCTCATTCAAAAGGCACCTTTAAAGCCTTTTTACATCTCCCAGGAGAAAGTGCCTAGCAAAAAGCACCCACCATCCTCCTTTTTCTCTGTTTTTCATTGTTTTCTTATTTTTTGTTCTTTTATGATGCTTTCATTATTTGTTCAATGAGGAAGGGGTCATCATGGAGTCCTGAACCTCCGTGGGTTTATCAATTTGTTTCAGCGTGGTGGGGGTCGCTAAGATCCCTAGCCTTGGCACTCTCAAACACCCAGGCCGCCCATGGGCCCCCCGGGCTTCCTAACAAGACTATCTCAGGCCTATCTGAAGTTGCACTCAATACGAGTTCAAATATTCATAAAGCACAGAATTCAGTTTGAGGCAATGGCAATGAAAAGTAAAGAAGTTGCTCCTTATGTTTCTGTACAAATATCACAAGCTGGCACATTAGTTGAGCGTGGTTAACTGTAGTCCTTGCGTACATTCATTTTAAATTGCATGCATTTCCGACACACCCTGTACATGCCTGTTGACAGAATTATTGTTCATCTAAAAATAAAGTATGCTTTCTCAGGACCAATTATCATGTATTAATGAATTAAAGTTAAATTTTGCAATTGATCTACCATTAGAATTTGTTGTTTATACAACTTAATTGAGAAATACATATTAAAAACCACATTTTTAAAAGACTATTATTTATAGGCATGAATTGTGTGCATTTATTCTGATTCATACTTAATAAAAACACTAAATCTATGTTGCAGCAGCTGTAACTTCAGAGCCTCGTGTACATTTAAAAACGTACCAATTTAGGTCACCTTAAACACCCTCACATGCACACAGTGCCCATGCCACTCACTTGCAGGTCTGACAAATCTTGCAGTCAGGGCACTGCCAGCCAACACGCTTGGAGGGGGTGGGAACTATCTCCAGGCAGGCCCCGTGGTAGTGCTGCCCACAGCTGGTGCAGAACAGCTGGTCCGAGACATCGCCAGGGCTGTCGCAGATGGCGCATTCTGCCTCTTCGCCGACTGCAAAGCGTACATGACAGGACTGAGCCCCAACGCCAAGTGGCAGTAAAAACACAAACAATGGCCAGACTTGACTGCGGCAGGGAACTTGACTCACAATCAGAAGGTGAAAAGTTAAATATCCCTGTTTGGGGTTGACTTCATCCATAATACATCCAGGATCACTTTGTGGGAAGTCAGCAGTACTTATGAAGAGTACTCATGAAGAGTTTTGGCCCGAGCGATAAAAATCTTAATTTCCCATGAATGGCTCAGGGTCAACAAGGCCCATATGCATTAACTTACCGAGTTCAACAGCTTGCTCGAGGTGGTCTGGGCACAGTAGCGTCAGTGATTGAATGTCCTGGAAGGTACCAGCACCAGCCGCACAAGGGTAGTGGTAGAACTGACGGCACTTCTCCTCCCAGCACTTGATAGTCGCCCCTAGGCGCCGGCAGTAGGCACACCGCTGTGGAGGAAGTGTCAACGAGGCAAAGCTTTAATTTTAATTGGGGTGGCACAGTGGTAACATCTGCGCCTCTGTTCAGCGTGGGCATCCTCCAAGTTCTCTGGTTTCCTCCCACAACTCTAAAAAACACTCAAATAATAATATATAGGATGCAGTGTTTGGAAAACATTGTACAGAACCCATACATTTGAAGGCAGTAACATTGAAAACTGCATCGCTAATATCTAGCCTACTTACTGTATCCCCCCCCCCACAGGTATCTTATTGCTTTACAGACAAGTGTCTAACACGTGACCTCATCATGACCACTAAGCCTGCCTCAGAGTCCCTGCTATTATTAAACGTTTTTGAAGGGAAAGTAATTACTAAAGGGGAGGCAAAGTGGCATAGCGGGTAGCACTGGTGCCTCAAAGCAAGAAGGCCTTGGGTTCGATTCCCAGCTCGGGCGTCTTTCTGTTTGGATTTTGCATGCTCTTCCCATGCCGTGTGGGTTTTCTGTACACTGGTACTGTACTCCGGTTTCCTCTGACAGTCAAAAGACACGTTGCCTAGGTTAATTGGTCTAACTAAATTGCTCTCGGTGGCCTGCAATAGACTGGTGCCCTACGCCGGGGATAGCTCTGCAATGCACCCTGTGTCTGTTGGAATACGTTCTGGTCCCCGCGACCCTTTGCAGAATTGAGTGAGAAATGATAATGATGACGATGTAAACAAAGGACAAGTAACGACAAGAATTCATCAATGTCTATTACAGACAAAAAGGAGTCACTTTCCACAGCACATCATCACACAATAGAAAAAGTCTAGCATGATCAAAAGCCATGGCTCAAACTATTTCTCACACTGATCATCGGACACTTGGCCAGCATGACATTCATTCAGATTCCTGGCAGTACAAGAAGGTGGAAATATCTGGCATCTGAATGGTTTTGGAAGCCCTGGCCAAAATCAACTACCGCAGGGCTGCACTCAAAGATTAAATACAACATATATCAAAAACATGCAGCGTGATACAGATGAAAGGACTATGCCTTTACATCTACACTCAGATGTGATTAGACTGTACAATGTAATATGCCTTGAACTTTCATCATACTTTTAAAAATACTATCATGATGACATGCGGATATGGGAATTAGTACACATGCATGACACTAACACTGACCTCGCCATTATTCACTAACCAGTGAGTTACAATAACCATAACATGTTATTTTAACTACAGCGTCAGGGACATTTTGTTTTGGCATCCTTTAGCACCACTTGCTTGAACTCAAAACGTTGCACCCGAAATTATTCATCCATCCAAATATGACAATCCAATAATCAAGGCACAGAGGTCAGCTTGGGACATTCTCTTACTATTCTGAGAACACTCAACAGGAGTGGACCAATGAATAAGCCCTCCAATAATCCGATGAACTGTCATGAGTTAGGTTTATGGTTTGATAAAAAAAAAATCTATACATCAGTCTGTGTCGGTACTAGGAACTTCAGCATCATCATCTTCAGCCATGATCAATCTACTAATGGAGTGGTGGGGACTAAACTTATCAAGCTTCAAGGCATATGGGAGTATGGTGGGCACATGGACCAAGTCAGGGCCAACGATTGAGCCATTCATAGGCTGGCTGAGTCTGACATGTTGAAAGATATCATATTTGCAGATTGGGGTTTTCCCAAGTTTTTTTCTGCAAGCCTTCTGCTGTGGATGTATGTTTATACACTTCACTTTAGAATTTAGAAGGATAAACAACCACAAGAGGATACGCCACTTCCTGAAAACTGTTATTCTTTCTTAGACATTAATTTTTTCCCCGAAGTTATGGAAATGAAAAATATTATACAGTGCAAATTCATATGGTTGTAAAAAGCAAATATGGGAGGGTCTATTTTTCTGTCATGCATGTTTGTCTATCTTCTTCTTTGCGATTCTTCGAAGCGCGATGTTAAATTACAGTTTCCCATTTTCTTACACAGCCCCTTGCATTTTCATTGAACTCCGCAAG
>JAZEWU010000005.1:6003628-6021712 GCA_036362915.1 Geotria australis
CTCTCTTCTTGCTCCACCTTGAGGGGCTTCGGGTATCTGTTGAGCTTCTAGACATCATTGTCTTTCAGCTCCTTGGCGCCGAAGTGTTTGGTAGAGTTTGCAGGTAATACCAGGTATTACTTGACAGGGATCGCGACGTGAACGCCTCTACCTTGATTTTAAATAAACGTTTTTCCTGACATTTTAAAATGACACCAAAATGGAAAGGAAAATGTTAGCGTGGCATTTACCTGTGTGAGACCCACAAGCACAGCTTTGTCCACGTTCAGCAGTGCTTCATCCTCAGCCATGCACACTCCTTCAGACCAAGCTGCACAGCAGTGATGGGCCCAGCAGTGCCCTGGAACACACCACACATTCTACTTTACATGACATTCACCAACCAATGGGTACACTGCATTTACAAACACCATACTGCCGTACAAAGAAAATATAATAAAAAATCAACAATAACCACAAAGCTATTTTGTATGGCACAAACGGTAACATGCCCAAAGGTTCGTGGGCCATTGGAGTCCTTCTGTAATGTCTGCACTAGTTTGGGTTAATAATTCGGCCAGGTGGTGCTACGGCAGAGGAACAACTCACAATGACAAGGTCCTGATTATAATCCAGTAAATTCGCTCAGCCCAATCTTCCAGGTTAAAAATATTATTATTTTTGGGTATATCGAAAGTGGTGATCATAATATTGAATGTTTCCTGTCAAAGTATCCACAAATGGCTCAAGAGTGTTAAAGAATAACAGAAGCAGTCATTCTGACATGGCGAGACCGTGGGTGTCATTCCAACACAGCAGGAATCATGCCGACACAGCGGGACTCTTCGTGACACAGTGACATAGCGGTAGTCGGCCCCACAGAAAAAGAGCCTTTACAACATGGCAGCGAAAAGCGAGAGCTGCCTCAACACAGTGGGACAAAAGCTGCTGAGACAATAGGATGTACATTTAAGTACAGATGGACGGGAAATATATCGAGAAAGTGTGTTAAACGTTTAAAGTTTTAAACATAAGCAAACTCTGACGTTGTTGCTTAATGTTTTAAACTGTCAAAATGTGCAGCCTCCAGTGCCCCTAAGAGCAGGGGTTCTCAACCTTTTCTACCTCAATGCCCATGTGGCCCACTTGGGATTAGTCTCCATAGACCAGGGGTGTCCAAACTTTTTTCCTGAGGGCCACATACAGAAAAATATACGAAGGACTGGGCCACTCACTAGACATGAGGTATACTGCCTCACTTCTAATGCACTAATATTGGTATTTTTTAGACTTTGATACGTGCCAATTAAAAATGGATGGCGGGCCGCAGTTGGCCCGTGGGCCGTAGTTTGGACACCCCTGCCATAGACCCACTGGTTAAGAATGGTGTCCGTAGACCATGTAGCTTGCAGTGCACGCATTGATACAGTAGGTGGCAACGTGCTCAGTAGCTGCGTGTGGCTCCATGCAGCCCCATATCGCAATATGCAGTAGTAGAGGTCAGTAGCTCAGTGGTTAGGACGCTGGGCTACAAACCTGGCAACCCAAATTAAATTCTCACTCATGGCCAACACCAGTGACGATTTTCTGAACCAGTCCTGGGCCTCCCCTAGGTCGACTTAGCCTCAAACGAGTTCCATGGTGCGAGGTGTAAACATTGCAACTAGGGAGACAAAGGCAACCGGGCATGGTGCTGGCCACCCACCCCCTAATGTGCCGTGTTAGCCTTAGTAGGTGCTCGCTAATGGCACTTAATCCTATAGTCTGTTAAGGCTAAATGGGGGATCTTTGTCTTTGTATCCCCAAATATTTTTTTCACTTTACTTAATTTCTCTCCGTTTTTATGCTCATTGATTTTTACTTCTTGGAGGGCATCAACACACCTCAACACAGAATACAGTCCAGTGCAACACCACGCGTTTAAATATGAACAATTAATAAATACAACGGAATATAGCTCCCCAAGTAGGAGATGAGATGGAAGATCTCAGGACACTGGAGAAAGAGAGACTGAAAATGTATGGAGATGGGAGATCTATGGAGTGAGACAGGAGATATGTAGAGACAGGTGATGGATGGAGTGAGAAATTGGGAATGTATCAGGTGAGAGGTGCGGAGCACGGATGAATGCAGTGAGAGAAGCAGTGTTGTTTATGATGCATAACGGAAATGCCACTACGAATACACATCGAGGTGTCTGATCTCAAAATAATCTCTGCTCGATCTACTAACCCCATCTCCTAAGCATTGGATAACATGTACCACCAAATGTAAGAAGCATCACCACAATCAACATTGCAAACACTATAAAGCAGCTGTGCCCAACCTTTTTTGCGCCACGGACCGGGTTTCATGTAAGACAATATTTTCGCAGACCGGCCTTCAAGGTGTGGGGGGATAAATATGACGAAATAAAATAATACGACCGGCATAAAAACAAATATAAAGTGCATAAAAAAATACAACTCAAGAGGCAGACGCACAGATGGATGTATCCGGTCATTTTTCAAAATAAAACATCTTTCAGACTGATAATCAATAAAATATTTTTTTATTCACTCTTTCTGTGCGGCCCGGTACCAAATGACCCACGGACCAGTACCGGTCCCTGGACCGGTGGTTGGGGACCACTGCTATAAAAGCTATATTTCTCCAGCAAGGCCCAAAAACCTCGATTGTTCCCTTGTGCAGCGCTTTGTGACCCTCGGGTGAAAGGCGCTATATAAATTGAATTATTATTATTATTATTATATAAATGCAGACAAGGGGAAGTCACAGTATAGTGGGCCCTCGCTTTACGATATTAATCTGCTCCAGAACACGTATCATAATGTGAAACCATTGTAAACTGAGACCAATAATACCATACATTGTTTCATGGTAATTCGTTCCAAGACCTTGGAGGTTGAGACGCTATTGGCTGAGAAGCTACCCAAGCGGGATGCGTTTAAATCACTGATTGGCTGCTGCGCCACCCACGCTCACGCGCAACCATATCGTACCACGTATCGTAAAGTTAAATTTGATCGTAATATGATACAAATGTTCTTACAGAGCATATATTGTAGTGATTTCATAATATTGTAAGGCCACAGTTCAGCGAGGGATCACTGTACTGCGACATTCTACACAGTATGATGTGCTAGATGCGCATATAAAAGAACTGGTTTTGAGAGTTAGTACCATTAGAACTGGATAGTGGTGGCCATAAGTTTAAATTATAATGCACATGCCTTTGTATTGACAGCCCAGCAAAATGATCGAAAGCTTCTTTACAATGGGTAGCCACTGACTATACATGGGTACAGTCACTGATAAAAAAAGCCTCTAAGGCTGCGGCTTGGATAATGGAGCTGAAGTGCAAAGAATGTATTATTTATACCAGCCTGCAGTTTGTGGCAATTCAAAAAAGAAATAAAGTAACGTGAAATAAGCAACCAAATTTCCATTTTAACAAGGACTTTGTGCCTTGTGGTTTGTCTCTCATAAGCAAGGTATTCTGCAAAAGTGTACAACCTGACAAACGTTACACAAACAAACGTGGCCATTGAGAAAAATATTTGCTAAAAAATACAGAATTCTGTCACATTAGAGAATATACATTCAGGAAATCACATTAGTCCAGTAGTGCATGCATGCCATAAATCCTGAACATGTTACTTGAAACAAAGGGAGACAATTTAATATTAGAAAAGATGTGTTTACTTCTTGGATTGGCATATTTTAACATATATTAGTCATCTATTATTAACCCCCCAAAAATCCTATCACATTCATTATTAACAATGCCTTATAAGGAAACCATATATATTAGGTTGCCATTTTGGGAATTGATGAAGAAGGCCCACAGCCTGAAACATCCCTGTATAAAAAAATACAAAATATTTCTAAATCAGTGCTAATGATTAACTTGGTGCGGTTTTTAGTTCTGCTAGCACACCACTCTTAAAGCAGTTATTTATTTAATTGGGTCTCACTTGCAAAAGGGCTCTCGACTAATAAAATAATTAACTGAATGTCCTGATTAAATTGCATGAGTTTTACCACACACAAGTCTGGCATGGATGTCACAGAACTTTCTCTAGTCTGTCATGCTTCTTTACGCGTTATCACTCACATTGTTCCACCCCCAGAAATCAAGGAAGGCCATGTGTGGAACCTATCGCCTGGCAGCAAGACCACTCAAATCCACCAACCTCTTAAGCTATGATTATCTATGCTCCCTTGGGAGTCCTGCCATGTGGGTTCTGCAATGTTATACTGCAGTAACGGGCGATGTAGCTACATATAATCCAATCTGTGTATTTTGCAGGTAAGTTTTCAGCAATGGCATATTTGGCTAATACTGGTCATGTAAAGGGTATTACAATAATTTTGAATAGAGTCAAATCTGTGCACTTTCCTACAATCGAGACTAGTCTACTAAAATACAAATTGTATGTGGAAATGTCGTTTAGGAGGAGAAAAGCTATTTTGGAGAAGTAAGCGTTGTGGGACGGCAGAAGATACAAAATAAACATTATCTGCAGCCTAGAGGCAGGTCATTTATAGCGACATGAGAATGGTAATATTTTCATCACTATAACCACTCACCAAAGATGAAATAGACACACAGAGATTGCATGCAGAAATTTAACAACATAGAAATCAGAGAGATCAGGCAAAGCAATCATGGAAATTAACAGAAAATGTATTTAGAATTGATCAAATAACGATAGAAATGTCAGCTCAAGATAAACATGAGCAATACAACAATTCATGCACAAGATGGCTGAACAAAAAACATAACTGTTGGTTGTTGGCACACAGCTGGAAATCCAGCCATCCATCCATTTTCAGAAACCGCTTAATCCCGTACAGGGTCGCAGTGAGCCAGAGCCTATCCCGGCAGACACAGGGCGCAAGGCAGGGGAACACCAAGGATGGGACGCCAGTCCATCGCAGGGCGCCTGGGGAAATTTAGTCAGTACGCCAATTAACCTGGCAGCATGTCTTTGGACGGTGGGAGGAAACCGGAGTGTCCGGCGAAAACCCACGCGGACACGGGGAGAACATGCAAACTCCACACAGAAAGGCACCCCGAGCCGAGATTCGAACCCGGGACCTTCTTGCTGTGAGGCGGAAGCGCTACCCACTACGCCACCGTGCCACCCCACAGCTGGAAATCGCAACATAATATTGTATTGATAAGACAATAATTGAATATGAAAATGATATAAATGGTAAATAACATTAATAAAATAAAGAGATACATTGAAAGCAAGTCAGAATTCATTGGGAAAATGTAATTTGATACTTGGATCAACTTACTGTCAATAAACACTGCCTGCTATAAAACACTGACGCGGCCCGTGGACACGAACAAAAAAAATAGTACAAAATCTGAAATGTGTGCAAAAAAGAAAATTAAGAAGCATACGCGGCTGAGAACAAACACAAACAAGACGTTAAAGTAACTGTTGAGAAAAGTAAAGGGGTCCTGGGGAAGCCACATCACTAGAAAGCATGATGGCTGATGGATGAGAGATCATCAGATATAAGCAGATCATAAGATCCTCAGATATTCTCCGTGCGCTTGTAACTTATGATATTGTGCCTTCCAAGAACCATTAGGAAGTGCAAGCCCACAAGGTCAATAATAGCACAACGGAGTCTTCACAAAGTGCTGAGAAGGTTATGTAAGCTCCCTTTGTGACATGACATTTAACACCATAGAGCATTTTTCCAGCAGCTATTATTACACTGACTACAAACCTGCACTAGAGGCATTAGAGGTGGAACACATGCAGTTTTGCATAAAGGCAGTACTGAACATTTTCCCACTCTTTATGCATAAAGTGATTTGTTATTTGAATGGCGTCCTATCCTCGGTATAGCCCTGCCTTGCGCCCTGTGTCTGCCAGGATATGCTCCGGATCACCGGAGCACATCCTGACATGGCGTCCTCTTCGCGGCCTTTGTGCAGCGCTTTGTGACCCTCAGGTGAAAGGCGCTATATAAATTGAAATTATTATTATTATTAAGTGGTTTCTGTAAATGGATAGATGGATGGATTTGTTATTTGCACAAAAATGGAATCTTCTCATTGGAATAAATGAACGACAAATGTTTAATGTTATTGTTTGTTCAGCTCCCTTGAAATGGCTTGCCATGTTGCAGTGCTATACATGTTATCATTATTTGTCCTAGTCTTTGAACATTCCACATGACTACAAATAAGCCCGACAGAACAACCAATTTTGAATTCACAATTAGTCCAGAATTTGTCGGCTTGCAGGGATATTTCTCATTAACTTTCGACTGGAGGACCCATAGGCTGATTGAGACCAAAATATTTTTATACCTATTTTCTTGACGAGAGCTGATTGGTTTAGTCAATGCCCAATCAAGGCTTGTTCTAGGAATTTTGCACCAAGAGCTTTGACAGAGCTTTTGCCTCACCATATTTACGTTGTAATGAATTATGGGGAAAGCCATATTTTCTGTTATACGTCCACACCATGGTCACGCTGAGGGTTTTGCAAATCGCACTCAGCTTTGTCCGGGAACTTTAAGATCACACATAAGCACAGACAAAGCGGCACTGTAACCATAGCCAACTCCCCAATATTATAAACGTTTCCAATGACTCCATGTCAATCATCATTGAAAACACCGACTCATGGAATTGTAAAAGCACGTAACAAGCCAAACCTACTTTTCCAAGCACCCCAAGCAAAAAAAACCCTACTACAATACATCAAATATATAAACAAAAAGAAACGCACTGCACAAAAAGAGTTAAAGGCAGAAAATCCTTTGAACCATGAGAATTCAGAGCAAACATTGTATGGCGCAAAACAGAATCCTCACAAAACCACCTACGCTTCAGAAGTTTACTGTAGAAATTCTCCATTTGAATCTTTCAACTTATTTCAATACTGCTCTTGGCTTTCTATATATGCAATAAGCTCCCACCGGCACAAACCACTTGCCAACTCCTGCGAAGACTTGTACAACCATTGAACAGCTGGCCAGCCGCCAACTTCCTACACCCCACACTGCCCCAAAGCTCCCCCAATCCATCAACACCACAACACCTCTAATCCTGCTCATGACACGTGAGCACCTGCTTTCACCGCCAATGGAAAAACAATGCGTATTTCACAACAGGCCTTTCTTGGAATGAAGCATGTTGGGTTTTTCTACTCTCTTCATCACCTCACTAAATTACATAATTTCCCATTAAACACGGGCAACTTCTGCAATGTATTTTCCGAGAATGAAAATATGTGCACTATCAGCTCATGTGACAAATTCACTTACCATTTTCTGACAACAAGCTTATGTTAATACAGCTGTTGCAGTCGTTGCTGCCCAATATTTTCCCATATCAGTTAAGCCAGGGAGGCACGGTGGCAAGGTGAGAAGCACTGTCTGCTCACAGCAAGAAGGTCCCGGGTTCGAATCCTCCTCACACTGGAGTTGCTGACTTGGCACGGTATCTGTGGAGCCTCACCCGTGGTGTTGAATAGCGTGTGCGTGTCCACGTCATCGGGAAGCCCCACGCGGCTCAGCTCATCCCACAGGTCGCCCGCCCCACGTGCCTCGTCCTGTGGAGGCCCGGGCAGTGCGCGCTGCGGGGACTTGCACTGCTCCCTGCGCCGGAACCGACCAGAGGTACGCAACACCACCAGGTCAGTGGCCAGAAGGGCAGCAACAACACACGGCCTCCACCCTTCCATGCCTGTAAGCCCTCACCAAAACATACGGCATTTACATCTACACGAGCAGTTATTATGGTTTTGCCCCGCATTGAAGCATGTGACGCAGTAAACTCGACAGCCTCATTAGTCTTCCTCCGATTCTCAATATCACCACCTCAGTGTTCAGTACTTGCCCTTATCTCTCCTATAGAGATGTGGGATATGCAAGGCAAACAAGCCTTTCCCCTATGCCTGGGAAAGATTGCCCATGGCCGGATGCCGTTCACCTGCCTTAATTCATTAGGGAAGAAATGTCCCACAGAATTTCACTTCAGGTTCAACTCAGCGATGTGTATTAATGCACAAGGACACTGGACAAATACAGGGCTCTACCACAGCTCAGTTACGTCGTCACTGTTAGTACGTTTTTTGTATGTTTAGTGGTTCGCATGCAACAGAAACAATCATGAAACATGCAGCCCAGGCAGCTTACAGGATTTGCAACTACGTTTTTAATTTGAAATCTAAACAGGCTAAAAAATATATATAGGCCAGCAATTTGCAATTCCTGGTACATAATATAGCAAGTGATTTTTCAAAATAGGTTCTGCGCAAGTCTATCATTGCTTGACTTCCTTTGCCTCCTGCACACATTTATCAACAGTACACTATCAAATGTTTGGACAAAAGATAGTTTATAATCTTACTTTACACTGTACTTATATGAATGAGCTATATGTACACTGACATAATATTAAACCTGTTTCCACTTTTGCCAGAAATGAGAAGGCATCACCGAAACCCTTTTAATGCCTTTGCCCGAGTTACGGAAGCTTTAATTCATCAAAATGTCACAAAACTATAACGTACTGTATTGGGCTCACGATATTGTGGATTCACTAGTGGCCCAGTTACAACCAATAAAGGGTCCTGGACAATAGTGAGTTAACATTCCAGTACTACCTTAAAAGAGTATGCGGTCTGATTACAAATGTTGCATTGTGAGATACAACAAGAGTATGTTACCCCTTCTGTGTCGAGGACAGTTCACTTTTTATTTCAATCACCAATGACACTCTAATGAAACATGCCCAATGTTCACTCCACACAGTGCACCACAGTGGTAACAGTGGTCAAGTCTCTACCAATGCAGTTTGGCCTTTCTCTGCAAAACACAATTTATACGGGAGACTACGTGATGAAATTAAGATAGCAACACCTTTAAGTCAGGACCAAACTCATTGCAACCTGAGCACACTCGGCATAGGGCAAAGGGGTTGGTGTGTTTCTGGGATAAGTGGTATTGCTAGGGAATACATTTCACAAGTAGAATGGACACGATGTCTGTAGCTAGGGAAACTGATGACATCAATGCGAGTAAAGGCCACATGAAGAACCAAATGAATTTTGCATGATTTTTATTTGTGTAGTCACTGGCAACCTGAGATTATTAGTTTGCTACACTTAACAGTCTGGTTTCATCCTTTGTGGGTGTCTGGATTGGAGTGCAGAATCTCGGTGGTATTGGCTCAGTACTCTGACAAATGGCACTTGCCCCCTGGGTAGCCCAGCCACCTTCTGCAGCTTTATTTTGATGCCAATGATGGCAAGGCTCTGATCTACCTTGTCAAGATAAGACGCAAAGACGAATGTTGATCTACTATATTATCCCCATTGCAAGTTAGTGATCAACGTGATGGCATGGTTTGGAACTGGCCATCCCCAGACCACACTTATTGCATATCTGTCGCTTCTCAGATTCAAAAACGGAGTTAAAATCATGGTCGAGGGATGACTCAGCCCATCATACCTCCACCCCCCTGGAGACAGGGTCAATACAATTACTATCACTATGCAGTAAGTTGAGTGGTTTCCCTACATACTGTTTCCTACCAGAGGAACATGTCATTTCCACAATTAGCTCAGGACCACTAACGGTAATGAGCACCACCCTCATCCAAACAGGGTGGGGGCTCTGAATGTATTTATTTGGTTTACCTAACAGGAGATTACAAGGTGCAGCCTTTGATGGCTTTTCAAATTATCCAGCTAAAAAAGATCCACACGCACATAAAAAAACATAAACAACTGCACATCAAAAGGCCACAGCACACAATGCTGCGGTGGAAAAAAACCTCTGGGCATGGTTCAGACAGATATTCACATGCATTAGTGCACACTTGGAAAAAAAAAGAGCTTATCATCTGTTAGGGCATGACACACACAAACACACCGTCGTAACATCAAAACCTACCGCTTGTTGCTCCGCGTAACTCCTGTCTGCCGGGGGCTTTTCTCCCCACCAGCCGACTCTGCGGTGTCCGTGCTGCCACGCTTGCAGCGCGGGGGGGTCACCTCCGTGAGCCCCCCAGCCCCCGCACTGTCTGAGCGGCGTGCACGCGCAGCGGGTCGCTCCGTGTCCGAGCCCTCATCGCGCCGCGCGCGCGGCGAGGAGCGGCGGTAGGATGGCGTGAAACCGGGCGTGGGCCCGCAGCACGTCAGGTCGCCCTGGCCCAGCAGGCTCTCCCCGCCGCAGTGGCAGAAGGCGCAACGGTGGCCCAGGGTGTCCTTACTGCAGAGGGATTCACACGATCAGATCCACTTGCCGTATATACTTCCTTTGTTTTTTTTATTCATTGACATGCTGTTTCTTCGAAGCCCTTGTGCAGCGCTTTGTGACCCTCGGGTGAAAGGCGCTATATAAAACGCTATTATTATTATTATTATTTTTGGCGGACACATTTTCCTTCCGTGTGATTTGGTGTTAAAAAGTAATGCTCTGCCTGTGAAGGACTGGCGTCCCATCCTGGATATACCCCTGTCTTGCGCCCTGTGTCTGCCGGGATAGGATCCGCCTAAACGCGACCCTGTATAGGATTAAGCGGTTTCTGATACTGAGATGAGATGAGGTAATGCTATGGATGACAACAGTGGTGGTTTTGAGTGTGTATAATGCAGGAATCAAATGCACAGGTTGCTGTAAAGCTAACAGTAAAGCTATTTATGGAGAAAACCGCACTGCTGTCACTTTGAAAAGGCACACTTTGAAGGTATTAAACTATAAATACGAAGCCAGAGGTGGGAATGAATAAAGCGTACACTTTTGAACTGCGTCATTTGCCAGCACAGTAAAACGTTTGATAATCCATGCTAATGTCTGGTGAGGGATGAAATATTCCTGAATCAAGTTAATTATTACAGCACACAATTCAAAGAGCTATACGACATATTGTAAGAATGTTTTGCTAATATATACTGTATGCCAGAAATATATAAAGCACTCTAATAGTACGAAGAAAATCAGTTGTTACATTAACAAATTGTTGAAAATAACATTTTGAAAGTTCGGCTGATCTTCTTCTTTGCGATTCTTCGAAGCACGATGGTCAGCTTCTGGACATCGTTGTCTTTCAGCTCGGCCTCGAAGTGTTTAGTAGAATTCGCAGGCAATACCAAGTATTACCTGACAGGGATCGCGACGTGAACGCTTCTACCTTGACCCCCGATAAAATCTTGGCATACGGAAAACATATATTTTAAACAAGCAGTCTTGACCATTGAATGCATTTCTTTTTCAAGCCAATGGTAAGGTATGGTGTTTGCAAAATGAAGACAGCCATTGTGACAGAGAAACACTTGTAAAAAAGAATGTACAAACGCCCGACTTACGAACGGCCATACTTACGAACCGACCTCCGTAAAGATTATTATTTAAAAAAAAACGAGTTACATACATACAATGGTTCGTACTAACGAACGGACAGACTACTTTGCACGGTGCTCAAAATACTGCTCGTTTTCAGCGGCTTATTATTGTTACTGTATTATTATGTTTAAGATGTTTTAGGTAAAATTTATACTATATACTAAGACAAACATTTGACTAATTGACACTAGATGTGAACCGTACGTAACTGTTCCGACTTACATACAAATTCGATTTACAGACAGACTTAAAGACCGGAACTCGTTCGTAACCTGGAGACTGCCTGTATACATTCTGCCTGCAACGCACTTAAGATCCTCATAAATCATAACAGTGAACGATAGCATGACATCACACACGATTCGGGCAGTGACATACATGGCCACACAGAAGCGATTTTACTATTTTTTGCAGAGCTTCACAGTCTGAATCTGGCAGGCGGCCCCGATTATTACTAGCAATGCATTAAACGTTAAACACAGTCTGCTTCACAGTAAAGTTAAACATTTCATTATGCAATTCAAAATGAATAGGCGATTATGTGCCGGTCTCACGGTCCATATTTGAGGAACTCAAAAAAGTTACCTGCAAATTGCTCAATTGGGACTTCACATATCAACCACACCCACTACTGTGAAACTACTGTGGACTGTGTAAAACATAGCACTTTGAAGTTGCGCTATAATATTGGCTAGAATACCAATAATTATTGATTGTTGTACTTGCCGGATATGTTTCCTCTTGTTCCATGTTTCCTCAAAAATTCCCATGGAAATATACCTGGAGAATGGGATTTACTTTTTCTTCATATTTTGGACTGTTTTTACATTTTATTTTCAAACAATATCCATTTCATTTTTCATATCTTGCAAGAGGTATTCATCTCAAACTGCTGCTATTTGATTGAGAAAGTTGCATCTATAGCATGCTGTTTGTGGGGGTTATTACAATTTATCATTTGGAAATTCTTATTGGAACAACCAAAATTATTTATAAGCTTTATTACTCGGTTTTAATTCACAGTAAAATGCCAACACTCAGAAACCATAGATTATTTATCATAACAGACAAACCATGAGATGGTTTTGACATTCTGATTCTCATCAGAAAATCATGAATCTAGAAGGCTGACCAGTTAATGCATATAAAGCTCAACTTATTTATTGTTTATTTAACAGCAAATCCTCAAAGACCAAGACATAACAAAGAATCACGAAGTATACGACATCAGAATAGTAGATCAGAGGCCATGCAAATCAATTTGACTTGCAATTAAGCAGACTTGGCAGTGGTATTGAAAAGTGGCCAACTATTGAAGAGTTTTCAGTTGTTCTAAACCTAGTGGTTGCTTCATCATCCCACCAGTCAATAAAAAAGTTCCACAAAGTGCCAACCCAACAACTGTCATTCGATGTACTCGGGGTCTTGTGGAATTCTACAACTGGTTCAGGGCAACCAATAGAGGTGCTAATTTGAGCAGGAAGACACCAGCTTGTAAAACTACCTCCGACTCCCCATATAAGCAGTATCAACAATACAGGCATTTTAAAAACCATGCAACTAAGAGGAACTTTAGTCTCAGGAAGCCTTGCATACACAGTGTTAGCAGATCGGTTAAACCAAGCCACAGCAACTTGATTCCCTGAGCAGAAACCTGTCAGGAAAATGATGGGGAATCTTACTTATTGATGCGACTGATGTCTGAACGAATAGATATTGCCATATGCGTTATAGCATTTTTAAATTATGGGCGTATATTCACACATTTGATCCTCCCTTGGCAGCATTGGTGGACATATTTCGCAGAGCTGGCCACTGCGACTACACACACCACATGGCACATCCACAGGGACTAGAATGGCATTGCGATTTCAGCCCACGTCTTGGCACAGAAATAAAAGAACAAATGCTCCTGCTTTCAAGCTGAACTTTAAGTTTGATTATAGAAGTAGGGCAGGGGAAAAAAATGTATATGTCAAAGGCACAGACCCATATTTAGCCCTTCTGGCAAATAAAGGGTGGTTATGGCCAGCATTATGCCGAGCAACTTTTTTCTCCTCAGTCTTATGGTGAAACGTTGCACCACCTTACAAATTTGGTGTCAGGCTACCTACGTAAGACCAGTACAAGGTTTTAATCCGAAATGTTGCTTGTATGCACGGCCAGGGATTGAACATAGGTGGCTTGAATTATAATGTAATCTGATAACCGCCATTTCTACACATACACAGGCACCGATTAACCATTACTTGGGTATAACTGACTATTCGGATCAATTTTATAACCAGGGAATACAGTATATTAAATTGATTCAAAATGATTTTTAAACAAGAATGTAATAGGCCTTCAGTAAATCGTTTAATCTATTTCAAGCCTTTTTTGTCGATCGTTCACAATTTCTCCAGAGTTTAGCACTGTAAAACCTCATGGGGTGAGACTCGAAGAAGCCAGAGTAATGGCCAAACAGAAAAGGTTACTGAAATTAATAACGTAGATTGAAGAAAAAAAACTGACCAAAACACTGCTCTTGCACTAAGCTGCAGACAGAATGATACAAACAAAAGCTCTACACTAATCTTGTGTCAGAAATTCTAGATGAGCTTATTAAGACTGAGGAGTATAATAGCATGCCAACCATAGCTAGTCCGATCCTGGATAACCAGATTGTGAGTTTCTCCACACTGAGTCTGCCAATAAATGGGGGTTGGAGGGAAAGGTGATCGGGAAACAACTAACCAATCCGATGGAAACAGCTAAAATACAATACTCACCACGGGATACTCTACATACAGTGAGTACTTTTTAATTTACTAGGCTGTTTGTGCCTGATACTCGGGCCTCCTCACCTCATCCACCTCTTGGCACCTCCCTCCACCGCTTCGCGTCTTCCGCCAAACCCCGCTATCTCCTAACGCTCTTCTCCTTTAACAGCTGGTTGTTCTAACCCCCGATCTCGTAGTCACCTCCTTTTTATAACTTCGTCTATCCGCCTTCTATTCACCTCCTCGTTTTTATAATCCAGTTTTCCTCACCTTGTCACCTTGCTTCACTAACCTTATCTCGCCATCTGTCTAATGCATCCCCGGCGGTTCGATTCAAGTCGTCTCTGTCTCCGTCACCTCGTCATAACCTCCTCTGTCTGTAACCTCCTCCGCACCTCGTCTCTCTCTCACTTCCTCCTCCGTTGCCTAACTGCTCCCCGCCATTAGATGAGATTCCCCACAGCGCATAGGGGGAGGGGGGAAGGGGGCACGTGTAGACCACGTGTGAGCGTAACGCGGACTGACCGACGGACGGACAGACACACTGACAGTGTTAACTTTTTTTTATACATTTACAGACAAATGCACACTGATATATTTACTAAATATGCACATGTACACGGCATTTATATTATACTGTCAAGGAAGTTCAGCTCACCAGACCAGGGCTCTCCCAATTATTCCAGGTAGCCAGGGTTTTACGATATGCACTGCACTTACGACGAGTTTTATGGAATTCTGTGAACCATGCTCTTGAACATGTCCAAGTGCTTTATCAATGCTTGTACTGCTACTTCCCTCTTGCTCGTTTTTACATTTAATAAATAAATAATTAAAGGTGATCAGACAATATCTACCGCCATTCGGATTAAACTGTGCAGGACACGACAGTTGTAAAGTCCTATTAAACTTTAATGATTGCATTATAAATGTTACGTTATTTGTTATTAACTCAAACGTGTTAGTTAAGAGAAAGTTTTGTAACTTGTTAAAAACTTGATTTTTTTAGTCCATGGCTCGTTACCCATAACGGCATTCCCATAGGGATCAAACGGCTGCTGCTGTGATCTTCACCAACTCAATGCCCTTTGTAGAGAGAATTTCAAGGCTCTCACCATGGCCAATGTATGGTGCACTCTGTTTTGCTGCAGGTTTGAATGTAGTTATTTTATGGTATGGATTTATCTTTTGTTACATTTTCGTAGTCAATGTCCAAGTCATAACAAGTAATAAAGACTAAACACTTTAAAAGTTAGACAGATTGGAAGGTTGCTTTTCACTGGTTAAGTTTAGTTTTCCAAACGTACTGACCTACTCTCAGCCACCTCTGAACAGAAGCTCAAAAAAATAAAGGGATTAATACGCTTGGGTTTAAGTCTTTAGTGCACTTGTGACCCACAATACCCAGGCCCTAGGTTAAACCAAGGGCATTAGCTTTTCCTCTTTACCCGTTCTAATTACTGTAGCCGTACTGCATTCACCACACACAGCAGACTACTTAGGCACTTCGTGGAACTGACTTTATATGTTATTATTTTTAATGTATCTTTCCAGAATACCCATGATTGGTTGTGTGAATGTTCAGTCCAAATTGCTCCCAAAGCATTACTTTATCATGATGAGGCACACCAACAGCACTTAGGGTGCAAATCCAAATGTCAAAGAGCACTAAAGTCACAATCATAAGGGCAATAGTTCAAATCCTGGTCAGAGTTTGACTCAACCAATTAACCCGCATGGGTCAATAATGAGCAGCCACTTGGAGGAAATGGTCTCACAGATTTAATCCTACCATATAACCTCAGCCGTAATCCTGAATCCTACCATATAAATGTGGTAATTCTATATTGAACAGCTAACAATCAGGTGCACTGTTCAATATACACTTCAACAAAGATGCAATTACTATTTCAAAATCTGCTTTAGGGAAAAATTGTAAGAGTCTAAATGCATGGAAGGAATAATTCACTCCTCCCTCACAAATATATGTACACCAACATGTGGTGTACATGCTGTACTAAATTATCGACACTGTAACTACGGGCACATGCAATGAATGCTATTTTCATAGCCAATCTGCATGCTCAGTGATCACCCCAAATGTGAGTGTACTCTGAATTTAGCAGCTTATCTAGGGGTGAATGGATATGTCATGGCACATGATATGTCAAATGTGCATGTGCACACAGTTTGTGCAGTAAGGAGAAAGGTACCATCTATTGTCAGGCAGTTGAGTTACAAATGGAGTGAAAAAAATACATAATGCAATTATTTAAAAAAATACATATGTATAGCATTCATATAATATAAGATTGTAATTCATCTCTAAGATATTAACAGGCATCATTAAAACAAATGTATTGCTTCCTAAATGTAAACATTATCAAATGAAAGAGACAAAGTTATTTTTTCAAGTTAAAGAAACTAGAGATTATAAGTTACAAAGAAAAAGAAAACACACACTCCAGAAGCATTAGCAGGGGTGTGAATGAAATGTTTGACTGCATCCTCTGCCTAAACCGTATCACACCAAAGCCCCACATATCTCCCACTGTGAAATGTGAAACACCGCCATCAGAAATAATGAACCCACTTCATGCTCAAATAATCTCTACCTGGCCAGGTAGTGCTGTAGCAGAATACCCAACTCACAATGAAAAGTAATCTCTACCTGGCCAGGTAGTGCTGTAGCAGAATACCCAACTCACAATGAAAAGAATGTGACTGCAAATCCTGGTCGTGGTCAGTCAACCATTCCTACCATTTCTTTGGGGGGCCACGAGATGAACCACATTTGGTAGAGGGTCAATGGCAGTTGTGCCATGGAGAAACTGGTCCTGGCCATATGAATGAGGCCTCAACCACTGATTCAAGAGTCACCAATGGTGAGCATATGTCAATGTTTGGACAGGAAGAAGCTGCCTTTAAATATACTTTAGCTCTTATTAAAGTGAAGAAAAGTTGGTGTCCCCATGTTGAGACAGATGGTGTGTCAGTTAGACTAGAGGTAAAAACTAAACATCCTCATGGCACAGACAACATGTATATGGGACGAACGCTGCCAACTTCCCACAGGGTGCTTATTTATTAACTCTGAAGGGACTACAAGGCAGGGTCAACCATGACAAAAAAAGTTTAACTCGTGAGCTTATGATTGGCAGCTTGCTGCTCTGTCAACACAACAAAACTCTCATCATTTCTTGTAGAAGTATACTTATCTGCAATTCCCCAATTCTGCTATTAGCTAAAGCGTGTTATCCCTGAGTACCTAGCCAGAGGCCCCTATAGATAAGACTGATTCTTACATACATACGGTAGGTGTAAATTAGTGTTGCCTAACCTGGTGGTAGTCCGGGAAGATGTTTTTGTTTTACAAACAATTTTTAAAACATGCATTGGATGGTATAAAATACAGTCTAGGTGTTTACACAAGCTATAAGCCGCCTCTGGTTAATCTAAAAAACAAGAATTGTTTTGGTTTCATTTTTCCTTTAATAGATGAGTAGCTGCAATATAAGTTACAAGGGAAATGTAAGGGTCATTCCTATTCAGGCATACCTCTTAACGGATAGGATGCGTTGTTGAGGCTTGTCCACTAAGCCATAAATCCGTTAAGAGAGGTCATTATAACATGATTTATTATAAACAGTATTTATTAAATGAAAACAATAATATTACTGTACTTCTACTAATAAATTTGTAGTATAATAGTAAAAATAATACCCTATCGCAGTGCACAGCCTTAATCGTATATGATTATTTGAAAAAAATGTGCAATGCTATGTATTTTGGACTATTTTATTGGAAAATGCGTGCAATGCTACGTGTAAATGTTTTCTGTTGGTTTATTAAAATGTTGGGAATCAAGGTAGAGGCGTTCACGTCGCGATCCCTGTCAAGTAATACCTGGTATTACCTGCGAACTCTACCAAACACTTCGACGCCAAGGAGC
>JAZEWU010000005.1:6023407-6050545 GCA_036362915.1 Geotria australis
TTGCGGAGTTCAATGAAAATGCAAGGGGCTGTGTAAGAAAATGGGAAACTGTAATTTAACATCGCGCTTCGAAGAATCGCAAAGAAGAAGATTAAAATGTTGGTTATTTATGCATGTTGTATATATTTTAATTATTATCAGCAATTCGCATGTTTGTTGTGTCGCAGGAGACCCGCAAAGAGCTTGCAAGCTCACTGGGTTTTTTTTGCAGTAATAATACACATCTATCTATAGACAATTTATAGTTTACAGGAGCCTTGGGAGTTCAGTGCAAGTGCTATACTTACAATTAAAGAATATTTATGAATGAATATTTTTCTTGTCCGTTAAACAAAAGTTCGTTGGCCGAGACTTTGGTAAAATAAGTATGCCTGTACTGCCATCCTACAAATCCCTGTAACATTAAGGCCTATTGCTGTAAGCTTGGTTGCAAATAAAATATTAAATAATGGTACCAAGACTGCAGTACCAATATTTTACTTTCCTATATTTTTTTAGTTCTTGAAATATAATAAGAGAAAACAATCTAGTCTTGTCCCCGGGAGCAAGAGAGGCTTGGCATGACTCGTAAATAATAAAGCAGAGTACAGATTCACGAGCATGCTCCTACCAATAACTCGTTTACAAAGTGTTGTACACGACACTGAATCTGCATGTGGAAAACAAAAATACCATTTATATATCACACAAACCAATTAGTAATCACGAGCTTTGCCATTCACTCCCCCATTGTTAATTTCCAAGAAACAATTTTTCATGGGACCACTTAAATTCCTAGTGGTCAGAAAGCTTTTCACTGGTTTACTTCAATTCACAGTGGCCTGTAACTTATGTTGATATCCAACTAGAGTTGTTTGCTACGGAGAGATTTGGAAGATTTTGAACTCCCATTGCCAAGACAAGGTCATTGTGTTAATCATTATAGGAATTATAAGGAAAAGTATATTCGCACGGTGGTGAGGTGAGTAGCGCTGCCTCCTCACAGCAAAACCTGGGTTCGAATCACGGCTCGGGTGCCTGTGTGGAGTTTGCATGTTCTCCCTGTGTCCGCGTGGGTTTTCGCTGGGCACTCGGATTCCCTCCCACAATCCAAAGACATGCTGCTGCATAGGTTAATTGGCCTGCTGACGAAATTGCCCCCGGTGCCCTGTGATGAACTGGAGTCCCATCATGGGTAGAACACTGCCTTGTGCCTTGTGTCAGCCGGGATAGGCTCTGGCTGATCGCAATCCTGAACAGGATTAAGTGGTTTCTGACAATGAATGAATATTTGCTAGATTTGATGGCATACATCAGTAAACCAGTGAAATAAAGTTGTGGTTGGTCACAGAGTGATCTTTATTATTATTATGGTTCACTGAGGAATCCCGCATCCAGAGCTTGAATGCTCACTGGGTATTTTCTGCTTAATAAGAAACATCTATGTCTTGTAACTGGTTTTCAGAAATCTTGCCAAGTTTTAGCAGTAGGGGAATTATTGTTTTACGTAATTAAATTCCAATTTAGTAACTTGAGGTATTATGCAAATTCGGACGTTTGGGACAAGGTCAAATAGAGAAATTACAACAGAAAACGGAGTTGCTATTTCCTCTGATAAGAATGATCCCCTTGCATGTTGCCACTGTCTATATGTACTTCAGTTTCCTACTATATGCAAAAACGCTGTTCTTATCAGAGAGGAAATAGCAAAACAACTCAATGAAAAGTATAACAGTCTTCAGGCTTTGTAAGGCTATCTTGCATAATTAAGACGATTATTATTAAGTTCTGCGCATACCAAAATTTCTGTGCTTTACAAGCACTCACATGCTGACTTACAATAACCTGTTTTTCCACTTCTTATGACCACTCTCCGCACCATCTCCAATCCTCCTTTACCACACCCACATCACCCCACTCCCCTCGGAGCAAACCAACCTTAAAACACTCTTCCCCTCTCACCAGTCTCCCGCGCCTAGAACACACAATCGCACACTTTCCAATGTGTTGCCGTTACCATCAATGCGCAACCGCAGCTCACCGTCTCACCTGCCAGCACACCGGTTCCCGTCACTGCCATCGCACTCACTTTTTGACACCACGTTACAGCTTCACTCATTTTTTTAACGTATAACTGCCTTGGGTACCTAATAGAAATGTACATTATAAATGTATTGTATTTAAGAATTGCTCTCAAGAGCTCTTTCGGAATAGCCGTGTTGTGCATTCCTCCTCTCGGCTATCCCAAAACAGCAACCTTGAGAGCAATTCTCATACATTGAGCCATGAAACCTACATCAATGTAATATTTTTTATTATTATCCTCATCTCCCTGCACTCCCCCCACAAAGCCCATTTGCAGCTCAAAGATTTACCCTGCCCATAACACCCCCCTCCCTTCCCCTTTTTTACACTCCCAGCCAATAACTCCTGCCTCACCTCCACTATTCTTCCCAATTCACTTCATTACAGCACCTCCTCTGACCCCCTCAACACCCGGGCTCTCTGAATTATCCCTCCCCCTATACCACGATCATCACTTGGTTTGTCTCAGCAGGCATGATGACATATGGCTGCTGCAGCATGATGTCACACGGCCCTTCCCCTTGTCTTCGCGAACTGGTGCCCCCACCAGTTCCTTTCCTGATCCCAGTAGGGGCAAAGCACTGTAACGCAGTGGTGCAACATTTCTCTTTTTATATAAAATATTTAACCTGAATAATCCCTTGAGATGGCACATCCTACTTGCAAGTGTGTGCAGCATGTCACAAAACACATACATAGCAAACACACACAACATTACATCTCATTGGGTTGCATTGGATTCTCCTATGGCCCATGAATTGCAAATCCAAAACAAGGTGGCAAAATGGGTCCGAGATCAGAGACAGTGTGGAGCTGACGCTGCTGAGATGTAAAGAATCAAATCTCAGTTTCAGCCACCAGTGATTAAACCAGATTCTCAAGCATAGCAAATTGATGGTCTCAGCCTGATAAACAGTGACTATAAACTCCTTACCTTTGAGGGTATATTGGTTTGACTCTCATAGCAGATTAAAAGGGAAAGCTTGACCCATACTGGCCAAACAAACATACATGTACATGATTTAATTTTCAAGATACATCTTTAAAATATCTTGTTCAGCTGTTCCATGACACACAAGGAACAATGGACACCCTGGACACCATTGCAGACAAAATGTTACATCTCAAGGGATTATCCAGAGAAATTAATTAATTAGTTATTCCTCCTCATTAACCAGTGTGATGCAAGATATCCAAACGATTATTTAAACTCGTGATATGCTGAAAGCACGATTGGAAATGGGACTAAAAATATTACTTTACAAACGTAATATTACCTCCACTTTATTCTATAAACCAAATGCAGATCACACATGTGCTTCAGCAATTGAACCAAAAATACATCTTTCAAATGACATTGCTTGTCTGAAGCTCCATTTTTGACTTTCACCACTTTACTATCAGCTGGTTTGCAGGCAACCTGTCACAATGAACTCTAGTTTACCAGAAAAACCCACAAAAACAATGTAGAAATTAGTTTCTTCAACAGTTAAACATCTCCTTAACCAATGCATATGCTAGTCGATATGCAACTGAATTTACCATTCCATTAAATTTACCATTCCATAAAAAAAAACATCCTAACTTGTACAAGCAACTTTGGATCCTATCTTTTAGTACCAAATCTTTTTTTTTAACTAAGAACATATACCACTATCATAATGTAATGCGCCCTAAAAACGTTTAGAAATGTTAATAGAATAAAATGAAAATGAGGCACTAGTGATAAAATACTAATTTTCGCTCAGACCTAATTCACAAGAGATTTTATCCTGTAATGGACTCGTCACACTCAACGAATTGGGTGCAGACATCACACCACACATTCCCAAAGGTAACTCCTGATTCACATAAGGTGTGCTACAGTACTTGTATTTAAAGAGGATTGCCAATTATCCACACATTAGCACAGCTGCACTAAGAATTACAATGTAATTATCTGATATTGGTTTTCACGGCTCCACGTAAGAGGCGAAACGTCGCGAATGGAGAGAGAGAAGAGACACTCGACATGGCTATCCCAAAATAACAGCTATGGAGAGCAATTCTCATGTAATTATCCAACAACAAATATTACAAGACCAAAACCAACTCACATTTATTCAGTATTATTAAAGCACAAGTCACAGGATATCACTCTCCACGCATTAAATGACAGGCACCATAAAAAATATAAATATTAATTACACTCAAAAACTGTAATTTTCGAATGTTTAAATCAATGAAATATTTTGAAAAACGCTTTCGATATTACATCAAAATATAACCTCTGAAACAGCACGTAGTAAATAACCCTACCAGACGCATTTTTATTCAGAAAACAAGATTTACCAGCCGTGGCTATGGCAATCAGTCAATTGCAATGTTTGCCGATGAACCAACCATAAATGCCTTCCATATTGAAGAAAAACCCATCACATTGATGAACACAGCAGTAAAGATGTTCTTATTAAAAAAGCCATGCATCATGTAGTGGTGCTGCTGCTGCTGCTAATAATACAAGATGTAGTCAATGCGGTATGTGGATATCATTCATTAATGTGAAATGGCTTGATGAAATGTTAAAAGATATCACTTGCAGTCAATTCATTGAACTGTTTTGAAATTATAGCTTACATGGTGCAATTTACATGGCCATTTAGATACTTACTGCAGCACTCCTCTTTGGCCGAAGCAAAAATAGTTTATTCAGCTGGTCACGCCACAGTCTCAATCATGGAGATTTGATTTTGTTTTAAAATTAATGGTTTGAACGTAACTTGTCAAAGTCTACTGCGTTAAAATTGGCGGTCCACCGACAACTAAAGAGGCCAAACTAAAAAATCTTGCACGCACCATCCATGGTACTTATCCATGCTTCCTGACATCTCCAAAGATACCCTAACCTCTTCATGGAGCACCCCAGTTTAAGTCACCACACTATTAGATGCAGAGCTCACCTCCAACATAAGTGACTTTATTTATATTCAATTGAATTCAATGTTCAATTGAATTCAAACTTTGTCAATTCTGCCATATGTACAGGACATATAGAGGATCGAAATGCCGCTCCTCTCAGATCCCGGTGTTGGTATATACAAGGACTGAAACACAACAAGGGTTTAAAAATACTAGGATTAAAAAAATACAAGTAGCATTTTCAATATTTGTATAATATACTTCCATCCATTCATCCATTTTCAGAAACCGCTTAGGTCGCGGTGAGCCGGAGCCTATCCCGGCAGACACAGGGCACAAGGCAGGGGAACACCGGGGATGGGACGCCAGTCCATCGCAGGGCGCCTGGGGAAATTTTAGTCAGTACGCCAATCAACCTGGCAGCATGTCTTTGGACGGTGGGAGGAAACCGGAGTGCCCGGCGAAAACCCACGCGGACACGGGGAGAACATGCAAACTCCACACAGAAAGGCACCCCGAGCCGAGATTCGAACCCGGGACCTTCTTGCTGTGAGGCGGAAGTGCTACCCACTACGCCACCGTGCCGCCCGTATAATATACTTGTTTACCCAGAAATGCCTCCATGTTGCTATGTGAAATCCCAATTAAGTAATTTAGTGATGATTTTTCAGCACTGGAATATTTGGATTTCTGTGCACCAAAAATCCAAAAAAATCCAAATATTCCAGTGCTGAAATCCGGGACAACCTCGGAGTAGAGTCGCTGCTTCTTCGGATTGAGAGGAGCAAGTTGAGGTGGTTCAGGCATTTGGTAATGATGCCCCCCGGAAGGCTCCCTCGGGAGGTATTCCAGGCGCGGCCCGCTGGGCGGAGACCTAGAGGCCGACCCAGGACACGCTGGAGGGATTATATCCTTCGGCTTGCCTGGGAACGCCTGGGAATCCCCCAGGAAGAGCTGGAATCTGTTGCTGAGGAAAGGGATGTCTGGTCCACTCTCCTTGGACTGCTGCCACCGCGACCCTCACCAGGACAAGCGGTTTAGAAAATGGATGGATGGATGATTTGGCCAATGCCAGTTAATTACGTTGTATGGGATTATTTTAGTTATTGGAGGAAACCAGAAAAAACCCGATAAAGAACTGGGGGAGAACATACAAATACCACACACAAAGGCACCCGAGTCAGGAATATAAGGAACCCATGTCCTTCTTTCTTTGAGGCACAAGTGTTACTGGCTGCGTACCCAAACGTTTAATTTAGCATTCTAATTATGCATTATATTTTATTATTTTGGAGATACATTTCCGATTAAAATTTCGCACTTAAAAGCGACTGAATAGGTATGATTCAACGCCCGCATAAATTGATTGCAGACCACGATTAATTATCTTCTATTATTGCTATCATTTGCACATATTACTATGTGAAGAAGCATGCACCGTTCAGATAAATTGTATTGTTAAAGATTGCTAAGTCAAAGCAACCATGTCATGTGGTTAAATAAAGGACCGAATGGATATTATCTCACTCGGCAATAGTGCTGTGTCCCAAGCACAGACGTTACTTATGCAACATGGCCATTTCATATTTGTACAAACACTCAAGGTGCTCAAGTCTGCAGCAAAGTGTTGATGACCGCAACGCCAGCAAACACCAAAGGCAGAATGCATTTTGGAGTGACTGCAGAGATCACACACCCAACGGAGTAGCCTCATTGCCATCACGGCCAATGCTGCCAAAAGAACTAGGCCAGATCCTGAAGGTGCCAACAGAAACAATGGCCTCAGGAAAAAAGGGTGTAATTTACAAACATTTGCACATTACACTAGTAAGTGCAGCAACACTGCTGCAAGATTGACAGCCTTGGAATCACTCTTTGCAATCAAAGAGGACTATTCTATAAAACAAAAGCGCACCATTTCATTACGGATTGGTTTCTTGATGGCCACTCTTCAGAACACTGTTTTGGGGCAAAGTGACAATGTAATACATATTTCCAATGTGATGGCTTAAAATATCTGGAATTGAAAAATAAGGTTTTATCGCTGAGTAAAAACCTGTTTCTATAACTTCAGGCTGCCGGTCACTGGTCTAATGTTAATATTAACATTTATCAATTCCCTTCGGGTCTTGGGGGTGGCCACTAAGTCCCTAGGCTTGGTATCGTGAAATTTACCCGCCCTATACCCATAAGCCTCACTACTCAATAGCACAACCTCCATCACAATAGAGACAGACACGCTTTCCACAGACACAACAGAGGTTCTGTGGCGAAGAGGGGGGGGAAGGGAAAAATCTGTCATTGAATAGAAACCAAGCAATGAAGCCTCAACATGAATGTGTAAGAATACTGAAATGGAGCTAAGGCCACCAACATTACCAACATTTATTCCCCATGTTATACATCCCAAATATGAACCCAGACAGAAAATCTCCCAACGATCACGAACAGTAGCCAATTAATTGCATGGAAGAATGGGAGCGAGAGCAGTGAACGGCAGCATATACTAGAGAAACAAGTTTTTATCAATGTAAAAAAACCCCTTGTTTTTTCTTTTCCATACCACCAGCCAGTGGTAGACCAATATAGGCCACCTCTTCAGCAGCAGACAGAACTGCTCCCGCACAGGAGGAATCATGTACCCCAGAAGGACAAAGATGGAAAGGATCCCAATCAGCACAGTTATCTAAAACAAGATCGACTCCAAAACACCGGCAACATGTGTGAGTCAGTGCTCAACATTTCCAATCTGTATTTACAGTGCTGAAGCTAACACTAGGGTACAATTGCGCGTTATGGAGAACCGACAACGACATTTAATTTATTTAACTGTGCTGTGAACAATTCTATATTTTTACAAAGAACCGCGTGGAAAGAAAAGCAAATGCAAGCTTATTTAAGGGTTTAGATGCGTCAATAAAATGAAAAAGTTAACTCTTGACTAAGATGACATAGCCTTAGCTTCAATTCCTTCCCAGGCTTATGGGTGGTGGGTTAGGAAGGGTTCGGAGCGGGCACTAATTGCCCTCCCCCAATGCTTTGTCTGCAGCACATTCTGCATTCCGAAGGGAATTGCTAAATGTTAAGATTAACATTGGACCTGTGGCCGGCAGAATGGACATAGAGAAACACTACTAGGTATGTTAACTGTGAGGGCCATCATCGAAAGTAATCTCTAGGAAATATCAAAATAATAATAATTAGATATAGATAGATGTTTATTATTACAACAGAAGAAAACCCAGTGCCTTTGCAAGCTCTTACTATAAATACCAACATATGTCAATAACAAATTTGATTGTATTTTTAAAACTAATTCATTTGCTAGTGTAATGAGACAGGAGGTATGAGCCAGTCAAGACACAATATCATAGCTATTCTCTGGCTTGAGAGTGGCGCTTAAGTCAAAAAGCACTTAACATCTTCAATGATGCACGAAAACAGCCTCTGTGAAGATACTGCATTGAAAAATAATCGGTCATATCAGCAAAGCTCATCAAGGTGTGTCGATACAATCTATCCTCTTTGCATGTGTTAATTCTGATGTTTATGCAACGAATGCACTTTAAAGCCTTATCTTCCAAAACCTTCAATAACTTATTATGTTAAAGGTTAAAAAAGATTTGATATGTTTCGCATATTAGCAATTTTGCACAGCCAGATAAATAAGAATACAGTGCAACGTAATTTCCTTACCTGTCATCTCACATTTCAGAGAAAAAAAAATCGGTAAGCATATACTGTCCATTTTCCACTAAAGATGCTAATGATTTCACCATATGGGAAAAAAACCTTAGCATTAAATCCTGCATAGAACATGCCTTGATGAACACTGTTTTATTATTATTATTAGTTTTTGTTTTACATCATACGACGTTAACATTGGGCGATTTTTTCACAAAGACTAAAAACTCTTCCTAATGACCAGGAGACCATGTTACAATAAACCTAGGCTATGGTCAGTTTGAAATTGTCTTTCTAGTCTCTTTAGCTCTTTTTTATGCTAAAATGCACAATTGAAAGCGCACAGCAAGAAGATCCGGGGTTCGAATCCCGGCTCGGGTGCGTGGGTTTTCGCCAGGCACTCTGATTTCCTCTCACAGTCCAAAGACATGCTGCTGCATAGGTTAATTGGCCTGCTGACTAACCAGCCCCACTGCCTTGTGATGGACTGGCGTCCTATCCTGGGTAGAGCCCTGCCTTGCGCCCTGTATTCCGGTATAGGCTCCGGCTAATCGGAACGTTGTACAGGATGAAGCGGTTTCCGACAATGAATGAGTGAAAGAGCACACATGCATAGTTTTAAATCGGCAAATACTCTCTTGCAGTGACAACGCAGTATCATTTAACAACGTTTGTCTAGAAAATAAAGTAACTATAATTGGCATGTTCAATTTATTAGCTCAAACACTATTAAAAATTGCTTTTCAATTTAAATTCTAAATGTGTGCAAGTGTTTGCATTTGTTCAACGTCATGCTCAATTTAAAATAAGCTATACAGCATTCTTTAATAATCAGCCGAAAAAGTGGCTACCTAATAGTGGACTCTTAAAAGTCAAACCTTAATTAGGGCTGTTCTAAATAGCATGAACCCTGATATTGAGAATGTGACAATACATGCACATGTATCTGTAAGACTTCCCAATACATCCTGCAACCCCCAACATGAGTCACCCATGCTCAAAACATGTATTTATAATGGAAGCATCCAAAATTTGAACAGAACAAAATAATAACCTACGTAATATAAATCTATAGTTTAGAACAAGGATTGGCTGCTACAAGAGGCATGTAATCTTTGCTAACTGTATTATAAAAAAAACTGTGCACTATTAAACTGGCATGATATTTTAAGTCAGGATAATTACACAAATACAGTACAGTAGTGCCAGCTTTTACAAACAGCATGCTTTATTCTTTCAACACAGCTGAGCAGCAAAAATAATTCCATACTCAGTTCTGCTCTGCAAACAATGCCAGTGGCCATGCTACTACTGTAATGGACTGCATTTCCAATAACACATCTAGATTTGGGGTCTCAGACAAAATGTGGTTTCATAAACGAAGCCTGCGACATCTATGGTGCCAACTGGCGCTGATATATGGAAGAAATGCAGGGGCTGTCAATGGTAATGATAGGAAAGAAAGGTGCACAGACAAGCTAGGCAGACCTATTGATGTTAGAACTGGCATTCAAGTACATGCATTCAAAAGCAAGTACTCACATAAGTGCGTCTGCAAGGATGTTACCAATAAACCAAGAACGGAAAAGTATTTATAAAATATCCAGTTAATTTCTGACACCAACATGGGTCAAGTGCATATATATACACATGAACTGATAAGCACATGTATGCATTACGATCCATGGGTATACCAATTCATTCGATATAATACATGAACTCACACGCACTGGAATGCAATCTAAATAATGCGTGAAAACATGCCAATAATGTGTCCATTGACATTGGTCTAGCAAGCGATGCATT
This sequence comes from Geotria australis, assembly GCA_036362915.1. NCBI lineage: Eukaryota > Metazoa > Chordata > Hyperoartia > Petromyzontiformes > Geotriidae > Geotria > Geotria australis. The sequence continues at coordinate 6,033,860 of JAZEWU010000005.1, forward strand.
ATTACTGTAACCATAAACATGTGTTACCTACTTCAAAGTGGAGATTAAATATCCTATAATGTCTTCCGCAACAATAGGCCATTGTATGGTCATAATAAACCAGGTTTGAAAAGGAACTCGCTAATTATTGAATTGGAATTACACGTAACAATCAACGTCCTTGACCATGACAACTTTGCTCCCCTTGATACTCGGTTAGGATTTCATGGGTAAACAAGCAAAATAATAAATTATAATGAAAACAGGCAAATTTAACAGGCAACAACGTACACACATCCATACGAGAAAGTGATAACTGATGACTCAGGAATGGAACTGATGACTCGTAAAAGCATCATCAAGAGTTAATTATATAGTTAATTACAGGGTAAAGAGTAATGCCCAGCTGAGCTATAGGGGTTAGGTATGATCTGCACTCCCGTGAGATATCTTCTGGTCCTGCTGTGCTAGAGTTTATACTTCACTTGAACTGTAATAAATGCAGAAAAAAGTCAGTGTCTCCATACCGATATCAGAACTTGGTAGCCCTACTAGTCCATAGCCAGTGATGAAAATTCCACATTGCCAAGATGAGGGAAAATAGCTTAAAAAGGAAGACCAGTTTAGACTTTCCACAAAAAAATTCCCACTTTACTGACCCAGAGGAATGCCAGAATATGTAGACACCTGACTCAGGTTTGAACAAACAACGTACTGATTGTAAACTGGGTTCTCTGCTACGTGACTAGCAGTTGGACAATACTGTAAAAGCTGTCATACTCGTGTGTAAATCAGTCTTTCCAGTGATTCTAAGGCAGCCATGGTTAAGCAAAGTGTACGTGTAACACTGCACAGCCGCATAGGCACTGGTTGCATAAATAATTTCCATCTCGCGCACAATATCTATACACGAAATTCACACAAAGCACTCACAAATGAGGTGTTTTGTTGACCTGGTTACAATAAATGTATCCAACATCCTCACATCCCAGTTTAAGATATCTGCTGTTTACATCGTTTGTGTAACTACCTTTCTGCTCAAAAGCAATTACTCAAAGTATATAATGTTTGCTTTTTCACCTTCCAGGAAATCACTTTCTCACCTTCATTTAAGAACACAAAACTCTATGTTTATCTCACATTTGATATCAATACAAGCTTCCCCAGAGAGACAATACCACCTAGCCTGAGTGCAAGTAATCTGTGCTCCCTTGTTATGAAACAACATTAACAAAGGCTCACTCATCTGTTCTTCATCACATTCTAAAAAAACAAAGCGTTAACACATACCGATAAAGTGTGTGCATTGAACAATTCACCTCACCTCTCCCGTGCAATGTGATGGATTGCCATCATTTTAGCTAACAATTGGATTCAAGAATTTTTTGTTCTGTTTGCACAGTCTTTTTGTACCATTTTAACAGTTGTCAAGGTAGAAGCGTTCACGTCGCGACCCCTGTCAGGTAATACTTGGTGTTGCCTGCGAATTCTACCAAACACTTCGAAGCCAAGCTGAAAGACAACGATGTCCAGAAGCTGCCCATCGTGCTTTGAAGAATCGCAAAGAAGAAGAAGTTTCAAGGTAACATTTGCATACCACTAGCAAAAAATTGATTAACCAATTCTAATATGCATAAACCATTCAATATATCAGATCCTAAGAATCAAATTTAATTAGCAAAGCCGTACATTACCATTGCCCCTGCTGATATCCGACGGGAAGTGGCCAGTCGAGTCGAGATGACAAAGGCTACTAGCGATGAACGCCACCTCCTTCATGGACGTCAACCCCCGGCCCAACGACTGAAGTCAAGAAGAAGCTTCCTCAGCCATGTGCAGCCCCTAACAACATCTCGAGGGGAAACCAGACTCCAGCTCTGGACGGAAAAGCTTGAGAGTGACCCTCCTGCAACTGGCATGGGAATCCCACCTGCTGAAGACTTCCCTCCTGGCTCAGATGCACCATGGATTCAGTGGAAGACACTCAACCGCCTGAGAACTAGAACGGGACGATCAAAAGATGCTTTGGTCAGATGGTGCTACAAGACCGGCCCAACCACCTGTGAATGTGGAGAAGCAGACCATACTATGGAACACTGCCTTGTCTGTGCTCTACTACCCAACCTCTGCAGCTCAAAAGACCTTGCGGAGTTCAATGAAAATGCAAGGGGCTGTGTAAGAAAATGGGAAACTGTAATTTAACATCGCGCTTCGAAGAATCGCAAAGAAGAAGAAGAAGACCAGTATACATCTTTTTCAGCAAATCTTCAAGAATGGTATTTCGCAGAACACAATTTTATTAATGTAAAGAGAGGTGTCTACAATCAAGCAGCCCATTTTTGGCACTCCTAAGCCAGTGTTGGATATTACTAAAATAATTATGGCACGGGCCAGGTTATGCATGACATATCCACAGTTGACTTTCAATTGAAGAGTCTCATTTAATTGGCTCAGAGATGTCAATAGGCAAAATGAAACCCCAACTGGAATTTGACCTCTGACAGGCGATTGACTTAAATGTCACGTGGCCAGACTTAACAACAGGAAACATATTCATACTCCATAAGCCATTGAAGATAGAGCAGCTACAAATTATTATTCTGACTAGTGTGTTGATTTTGATTTCATTGGGTTTCAAGCTCCAGCACCAAGTCAAAACCGTTTGCTGTATAGTGAACTTATTATTGTACTTGTGACCCTCGGGTGAAAGGCGCTCTATAAATGCTATTATTATTATTATAATGTGCAGCACTGTTTATATCTTCCACAAGTGCACAATGGATTGTCGCTGAAGGTGCAACAGTAAGGGTTGTCTTTGCTGGGGCCTTGGCCTAACCTATTCCTATTCAGCAGAGACCACTCGAGCCATGTTATACCAAAACCAGCAGGTCGTCGAGGTATATTTTTACAACCAAGCAAGAGCACTATAGCAATACATTACTGGTGAGAAATGTTTATAGAAGTAACCTTCTCCATTGCTGTCTAAAGAGACTCTAGATCTATAGCCAATAATAAGAATAATCAACAACTCGTAACATGTGGAATTTGCAAAGGGACAACATGAAAATGTGGCTCAAGAGGCGCTGCACCCAGCTCAGATTTCACATTTACTAGAAGGCTCGCAGGCGGGTCTTGAGGTGGTTTTTAGAGGAAGAAGATGACTGAATGCCTTGTACGTGAAAGTAGAGATAAGGAGTCAATATGGCTTATTGTCTTAGAGGTCCTGCTGAAAACAATGGAAGCTCACAGACATTCGGACTAAAAGTAAATGTCAATACAATGGTTTTGGATCCCCGTGGCATCTTACCTGCACTCTACTTGGGGGCTGGGGCCCTGGCCGGGTGACGGCTCCTCCGTGCCAGTGCTGGGGCAGTGTGGAGGGGAGGGCTCCCCTCCCTCTGCCATGGAGCCCTCCTTCACATCTGCAGGGCACAGAGGGATACATCAACACCCGCAAAGCCAGCAGCGCCGTGCTTCACTTCACGAGACGGACACATGCAAATGCTGGGCAGAAATACAAAGTGCGTTTACAAGCAATTGACTATGAGTCGTCTGCTTTATAAAGACACTTAAACAAAAGCTGCTGGAGAACACTGGTCCAGAATACAAAGTGACTGATGGTTAGACTTACATCTTATACAACCTGCAACATTTTACACAGAGGGGATATTGTTTGTTGATAGCCTAAGCTTCAAATATCTTAATAAAGATAGATGTTATTGAACTACTTCTGCATAGGTAAAGGAAGGGGTTGGGAGACATGACAGGGGTGGAGCTGATGAAGAGAAAGTGTGATGTCTGAGCTTGGTGCGGTGGGGAAGTGAAGGTGTGAAACATGTGGGAGGCGGAGGCTAAGTGTGAAGTTTGTATCAAGGTGTAAAGTGTGCATACGTTCATCAACTGTGTCATTCTGACAAATCACTAACAGTTCTGTCTTAATTGAAAGGATGAATTAAATTCATAAAGACGTTTTAAAATCAATTCGAGTAATGTAAAGGGTGGCCAAAATATTTACAGAGAAAAACAACGTTTGGGCCACCTTGCAGTTTCAACCACAGTTCAAAGAAAAGTACAGTACTATACAGTTAACCTATGTATGGGGACACTATTTCCCTGCTTCAAAATTACAAGAATGCCTAGAAAAAGACAACCATAAATGATGATAGAAAACTACATATCCCACCTGTCACAGGGGTTATCATCTGTATTAAGCTTCTCAACCAAAAAAATCAAAAAAAATTCTTTTATTTCACGATTAAGAAAAGTTGAGTTTAACCATTTTTTATCTGGATCATGATGGCTACACAAAATGGTCTACTATTCTATGAACGATGACACCATGAAACAGTATTAAGTAGTGTGTGCTGCCGGATTCTAACTGGGAACCTCTGCGACAAGCGGCGAACTTACTCCTGCTGTGCCATGTCACCACCATGTCAAAACGGAATCATTTCAACATGCCCCTCCACACTGTATTAACGGTCAGGCCTAATTTATAAATGCTTTCAACCTTAGTTGGAAAGCGTGAGAAGTAATCGATAGTTGAACTTAATTGTGGTCGATTCACTAGAATTAATCAAATTTCCAGGGGGTGCAGTGGTACACCTCTAAAATGCTGCAGATATAATAAAAAAACGCTCTACGTGCACACGACATAGGTGCCCTGGGACTGGTCACTTTGCAACAGGGCTTTAGGTTACATTCAATGTCAAATGGTGGATCACAGAAATTACGAAACCTGGCCTGCACTTGCTGTGCAAATCATTCAATAACAAATACAGTCCGAGCATCCCCTGATATACAGAAACTCGATATACAGAAATTCGTTATAACAACAATTAATGATTAATAATAATATCAATTTATATAGCGCCTTTCACCCGAGGGTCACGAAGCGCTGCACAAGGGCCGAGAAGAGGACGGCATGTCAACAACGAAAGAAAAACAATAAAAACCAAAGCAACAAAAAATAAATGATTAAGGCCACTTCGAATATACTGAAAGGTCGTGAAACTGGCAAGAGACTACATTTAGATTTACAGAAGTAAAATTTGCTTAAAAGGAAACTAAATCGTCTAATAAATCTATCCATCCATCCATTTTCAGAAACCGCTTAATCCAATAGTCGCGGTGAGCCGGAGCCTATCCCGGCAGACACAGGGCGCAAGGCAGGGGAACACCAAGGATGGGACGCCAGTCCATCGCAAGGCACCTGGGGAAATTTAGTCAGTACGCCAATTAACCTGGCAGCATGTCTTTGGACGGTGGGAGGAAACCGGAGTGCCCGGCGAAAACCCACGCGGACACGGGGAGAACATGCAAACTCCACACAGAAAGGCACCCCGAGCCGAGATTCGAACCCGGGTCCTTCTTGCTGTGAGGCGGAAGCGCTACCCACTACACCACCGTGCCGCCCCGTCTAATAAATATACTATAAATTACCTTTAAAATGCTGCCATGCGTCACTCCCCCTCATGGTCTGTGAGGGTCGTGGTGGCATAAACACCTGATTCACGCTCCTTCAGATTTTACGCATGCTCAAGGCTATCCCGATATCAAGTGCTTCACCCTTGCTTAATGTCCGGAAAACGACTCCGTAGTGCCAATGACAGCAGTTGTGCAAAGCGGACCAGTACAGCAGTTACTTACAGGTTAAACTTGATGTGTTGAGGAGGTTTGATGTGTTTAGGAGGGTGAAAATCTGAGTGACATCACGGAAGTGCTAGGCCTTGCTACCTCCAGTGCTAGGCCTTGTTCCCTCCACAGTGGGAATAATATAATATGTTAAAGAAAAAATGAGAGCCTGTGCTCAACAAGCAACAGCTCTGGGTGCCAAGAAGTTATCGTGGCATAGAAGTGACAAGATAGAAAACATGGAGAGCACGGTAAGTTACTCACTACTCTACGTATTTCCACTCTCCTATCCACTGCTTCACACACAAACAAGCATCGCCATTGTCAGTCTACCACACAATTCCCTACTTGATTGTCACTTTATTATTTCATTTAATCTTCGTCATAGAACAAATATAATATTAATAGTAATGTACAGGGCGGCACGGTGGCGCGGTGAGTAGCGCTGCCGCCTCACAGCAAGAAGGTCCCCGTTCGAATCTCGGCTCGGGTTCCTTTCTGTGTGGAGTTTGCATGTTCTCCCCGTGTCCCAGTGGGTTTTCGCCTGGCACTCCTCTTTCCTCCCACAGTCCAAAAACATCCTGCTGCATAGGTTAATTGGCTTGCAGACTAAATTGCCCTCAGTGCCCTGTGATGGATTGGCGTCGCATCCTGGGTATAGCCTTGCTTTGCGCCCTGTGACTGCCGGGATAGGCTCCGGCTCACCGCAAACCTGTACAGGATTAGGCGGTTTCTGAAAATGGATGGCTGGATGGGATAGTAATGTACAAAGCATTTTAATGAAGTTTATTGCATTCATATGTAGTTTTATATGTAGTTTTACATCGTTAAGATTTTGTTCTGGAGGAACAAGTATCCACATATATAACAGTAATATTTGGGATAAGTCAATTCGATACACACATTTACTTAACAGAAGGACTTTCAGGAACGTAACCCTTCTGTACATTGAACAATACCAAACTCTGTTGTAAGCTAGAGTATGAGAAATCTGCATTTGACCATTAAAATCTTAAACTGCCTCCCTGCTCAAATAAGCATATGACAGTGTCATCTCCATCGACGAACAACCACCGGTTTTCTAGTGATAAACACTTCATTGGCCCAACCACAAGACAGCCTGTTAACTGTCCAACTGAGAAATAAACTAGACGACTGATTCTCAGTTGTGTATGCCAACCACAGCACCATTAACCACTCTAAACTATTAATCCGTAATAAACCTATAATTAAGTGAAATCGCAACACATTTCATATCACTGACAAGATGCCCCTTTATGTGTAAATAAACAAGTTTTGTGTCATCATGAGGTTATACATATTGTTTTTTCTATTTAGTATAAAGTGTTTTCCGTCTGCACAACTGCAAATGCTGTTGCTCAAGGACAATTTTAGAATTGGCAAGGCTTGAGGTTTTTAGGTATGCAGAGTGAGAATATGATGGATAAAGTCAAACCATTTGCTTGTGAGGCTGCCAACAGCCATTGCATTGGGTGGGAGTGATAATGGAGACGGTGTGCCATTTCAACCTTGTCAGGATCCTGTCCCTTTCAATTCTCCCTCACAAAATGAGGCACAGCTGGCATATGGGCCACCTGGAGTAAAGGCCACCTGGAATAAAGGCCCCACCAAAGTACAGGTGCCTCTGGAATATAAGCCCCCTAAATTACTGCTGCCCATACAAAGCCTTGCGTTCACAGGCCACCTGCTGAGCCAGTCAGCTGTGCCGCAATTGTCACAGTGAAATGCACTGCAGTAGGGTTAGGACTGTGGTCTCTTATTGGTAACACCCTAACGTTGTTTCCTTAATTTATAGTTACGTGTGCATATATTACATCCATCCATCTTCTAAACCACTGGTCCTGGTGAGGATCGTGGTGGCAGCAGTCCAAGGAGTGGACCAGACATCCCTTTCCTCAGCAACAGATTCCAGCTCTTCCTGGGGGATTCCAAGGCGTTCCCAGGCTAGCCGAAGAATAAAATCCCTCCAGCGTGTCCTAGGTCGGCCTCGAGGTCTCCGCCCAGTGGGCCATGCCTGGTATGCTTCCCGGGGGAACCTTCCAGGGGGCATCCTTACCAGATGCCCACACCACCTCAACTGGCTCCTCTCAATTCGAAGGAGCAGCGACTCTACTTTGAGGTTCTTCCAGATTTCTGTGCTCCTCATCTTGTCATGGAGAATGAGCCCAACAACCCCGCAAAAAAACCTAATTTCTGCCATCCGTGATCTCGTTCTTTCGGTCATTACCCAAAGTTCATGACCATAGGTGAGGATAGAGACGTAGATTGACCTGTAAACCGAGCGCTTTGTTCTAAGACCAAGCTCCCGCTTCACTACCACGGACCGGTACAGTGCCCGCATCACTACAGACGCTGCTGCAATCCGCTGGCCAACCTCATGTTCCCGTTTACCATCACTCGTGAACAAGACTCCAAGATGTTTGAACGCCTCCACTAAGGGCAACTGCTCTCCCCTCATCTATCTCTGGATAGAACACAGAAAACAAAAAGCAAATGACTAGCAAAAATAAAGTTAAGATTGGTGAGGGATTTGTTCTGCTCGTCAGCCCTCTATAACAGGTAGCATGCATAGCTCATTGTACTAAGGTAACAGTGGTCACCTTTGGGAAAACCCACTCATGCCATGCTAGTGTGGAATTTTAACCATTGGCTCACTTCTGTCAACCAAGATGAACACAGATGATTTGAGAAGTAACACTTTGAATCCCGAAGTAGCATTTTAAATGATTAATCACAAGGTAATGAGTAAAATCAAACTAAATTTAAAAACGTCACCCTCTTGGGTAATCAATGTCAAAAACAGCACTTGTTTCATGGTTAAACCTGAGAATTACACGAAGGAACAAGTCCCATTATCATTCTAGCACAAATGGAATTCATTCATATTATCTTGTTAGCATTGATAGAATTAACCCACTATAAAGCATATTATTAAAACTGTCACACGATTTGTTAAAACTTCAAAGTACATAGAATACACCACATGTCTTGGCTATCCAACATGTGTCAAACTTTGTTGATAAGAAATGTGCAGTTCATTGAGTGACATAATGGAGCTATAAAAAGCATGTTGCCACATTGACCTTGTTATGATGCCACGAGGGTAGGGCTCCTCGATACGATAGATGGAAGGAACATCGAAAGCACCATGCATTTCTGACAAGTTTACATACGTGAGGCTTCTACCACTTTAACCCCATACATCTGCACACTCCATGCCTAGGTGTGCCTAGAAAGTTACATTTGATCAGTACACATTACAAAATGTAGATTTTATCTCAATGTTAATTATCATACCACTATGAATAATATTTCAATATGCAAGAACGCATCTTTCTTGTGTAGCATGTAACTTCAATTAGTTTTGTAAGCCACCTCACACTTCCTGCCTCCCTATGAAGTGTTTGTATTCTCACCCCTGCTGAATACTGCAGCATCCTTACCAATCTCCTCCTTCTATTTGTGAAAACCCACAACAGCCTATTCTTTCCATTCATCCCAATCTATGCATGCCCCACATTTGAATCCCTTGAGACGCAGTTGCATGTTGGTATATATATATGAATCCAAATTGTACCAATTCAATGTGGAATTGCTACTTTACCAACAATTCTATTCATAATGTGCTATCTACATTGAGTCAGGCGACAAATAGATATCCTCGAGGAACTCTCAACAGTGCGCAGCAGATAACATTGTGTCAGCAAGTGGCCTTTGGAAGATGAAACATGAGAACATGTAAAGCCACTACAACAGATTTCTCATTCAACACAAGTTGGCTCACACTGCACCATAAACAGTATTTGTTGGAATAATTATTTTTATAATCAATTATAATAAATTGATTATTTATTGCACTCATTAGTAAACTAAGCCGAGATCAATCATTATACAATTAACATGTAGCGAAAACCCAGATTTGAACCAAATATTCTCAATTCTGTACTCAGTGCTTCAAAACGACAAGCTCCCTGGACCACCAGCTGCCTAACCTTTCAACCCCAAAGGCCAGTAAAGTGCACCCGCAACAGTTATCCTCTTCCATGGGCAAAAGCTAAAATTGGTATCACCAAAGGTTGTCAGACTTTAGTCAAACCAATTTATTTACATGGCCAATGAGTGATTTATTTGATAACCCCACTCATTCAAATGGACAGCACATCAGTCATAGTTATTGGCCGCAAAAAGAAATTGGAACCACTAAAGTTATGCCACGTCACGGTGGTACCGACAAGCGATATATCTGGTCTGGGTTTCATGGATGAAGTCCCCTAATCAAGGCTGTGAGACCGTGACACCACGAGGGCGTCTGTCTTACCTGCTTCCTCTGTCGTCATGTCATCCCCCGCGTCCCCCGTGCCATTGCGGCCGTCGCTGTCGCCGTCGCCCGTGGCTCGGAGCCTGCCAGCCCCCCGGGTCCTGCACAAGAACGTCTCGGGTCAACATCATCGGGGACTCATACCTCATGTGAAATCACCCCGCATCTACAGTGTTGGGAAGCAATGTTTAAAGTGCAATTTGGCAAAGGAAAGTGGCCGGTGATCACAATTACATCATTTTAGCGTGTAATAGTTATTACTTATAATAGATAGTGTGTACTGCTTGATTGCTTTCTAAATCACCATATTTGTAATGCTAAAATAAATCTGTCAGTAATTAAAAAAGTGAAATGATCAAGTCAGTGCCTTGGGTCAGTGTAACAGTAGCTAAGGCATACATAACATACTCCAAATCCAGGACAAATAGCAAAGCACTGTTCTTGATGTTAAAGCAAGTCAGTACTTTACATGCTACTTTGCATTAAACAATCATACAAGTGGGAGTGGAGTTGGGGTTTAGGGGTTCGCACACTGTGATGTGAAACCAACGACCTGTGTTTTATTTTCATTGATTTGAAACCATCCTGAACCTCTGTCCCTCCCCATCATCACACCTGCACTGACCAGTGAGTCAAAGTATGGTCAAACTACCTCTATGGTGACAATGTGCGGTGTGGCCTTTATCAAACAATGAATTAGCAAGGGACTGCCAATTATGTAATACTGTTAACAAAAAGGTAACCAAGCTATTGGGCAATTTCTCAAAAATAAGCAAATGTACTGAATTAGTATTATTTTCTAAAATTTCAAACATTAAAGGAATTAGATTTCAATAGAAACCCTCCAAACTCGAGCACTGTACTCACGGGGCACTGTCGCTTACATTGACAGGCATCCCTGCTTCCAGATAACAGGAGTGCAGCAAACAACAAATGCATCCCAATTCACTCCTGCTGCTACAAAAGGAAAAACCATCTAATAATGTCATGACTCATAAATGAACACCCATTCATGATTGAATGGTATGTATAAGGAAATGTAATTGTGCACCTAATAAAGTATTATTTTGATGCATGCACATTGCATGCAAATGTTTCCTTTATGCTCATAGTCAAGACGAAGGAAAACACTACAGGACAAAACAATCGACAGAGACCAAGATGGTGCATACAATACGAGAAGTACAGACAAGTCAGACAGTGAAACTTAAACTAAAATATGATCCGTCATCAAATAGCCCCGAATATATCTTTCTATATCAATATATAATGGAGCAAGTGTTTGTATCTATACATGTAAGTATGTATGTCTGAGGGTACCAGATTGTAATCTTTCATAAGCGCTTGAGTACTCTTCTGATCCTTTAACACTATTTTGGCTTTCAATGTCCACTTTTGCATTACCAGCAACCCTCTTCAGCACTCTTCCACCTATATCCCGACATAATCAAAACGTGTTACGTGCTTGGAACAAAATAGCCTATTGGGCGGGTACTCTACTAGTGAACTGAATCACAGGTGGGTTAATTGTTAGACGGCTAAATGTAATATCACAGACTCTGAGGCACACAGTGACGATACCGCATAGGACGAGCAATTTGCATCTTTAAGCATTCATTTTAATGGAACCCCGTTTAAGGCACTGTTGCCTATCCGCTCAATGCGAAAATGTAAATTAGTCCCTATGTAAAGAAAATATTTGGGCCTGATTATGTAAGTTATCAAACGGACACCTTTAAAATAGTACAAGGCCCACAAAGGATCAAGAGATTCTACTGTAAAGTCAATCACTCACGGTCTCCACAAAGGTGCAAAAGATTTTTACAATGAAGCAGCTTGCCGACAATAAACGTGGTTGATCTGAAATTCCATGGCCCAGTTAAGGGTCTTATATCATTTTGTGTATGATATATGTTTGGTTTCACTTATAGTGTTTATGCCTTCACCCATGCAAGCTGGAGCAAAGACAGTTAATTGGCTTTTGCCTTCACTGCTGTCTAGCAGTGGCTTAATGGCAACCTAAAAACCAAACAGCTCTTATCTTGTAGATAGATAGGCTGCATACCACGGGCCATCCAAAACAAAGTTTGTCATTATTTAAAATAAACAAAAATATCTTACTGTTACCATCACATGTGTGATGGTAGTCAGTGATGTCGCTGCGTACTATGACAGTCAGTGACATCAAGCCAACACCTTTTAATGTGTAGTGATGTCGCTTCAGAACTAGTATAGCACGCTTGAGCATGAATTATATACTTTTCACATTTACTTAAGCTTCAAAATCACGTCAGACAGCCTGATCAAGAAGGCAAGATTCGTATCTATACAATAAGAGCTGGTAGATTAATGCACTGTTATATATTTTAAGGCACAATGTGCCCATCTAGTAATTATGATTCAATGTTGTACATCTTTCCGTAGTCACCACTCAAGATTGAGTCCATGGTGGAGAATGCACTGCTGCCACCAAGAGGCCATGTGCCACTGAGGTCATGTTAGACCACTTTTTCAAAAGATGTACCCTCTGAGATTAAAAAGGCAGGGATTTCATAAGGAAAGGAACATAATTACAGTATTTACATCAAGAACTGCTTGAAATTACACCTACTCTTATGAATACAATTTCGGTTCAATTATTTTAACAATAAATATTCTCACGTACAAAACTGAGCATCTGGACATGGTTTACTAGGTATCCCTTGTAAAAAAGCCTCCTGGTCTCAATCAACTCTTACTTGGTTATGGCTTCAGGACTACAGTATATTTTTAGATGCCAAAATAAGGTACCGAAGTTGAACGCTGGCTAAACGTTAACATTATATTGTTAAGTTATTTAAAAATGTACTATAACTATCTGATAAAATATATATAAATATTTACAGCAGTAAATACCTTTTTTCAATTTATAATCGTGACATGTTCAATTTGCAAGGCTTACGGTTTAATGTCACACAGCCAGAGTAGGCTGTAGTAATCCATACATGTGCCATACTTTTCCAAACTCGCACCTGTGGTCGGAAACAGGGAATTTAACAGAGGAATGAATAGTATCTGGTGGACCTTAACCTCTGAAACATTACAAGCATTTCAGAGCTTCGTTTATTTTTCACAATAGTTTTCATCTGTAATGCTTCTGGTTTTAGATTTCACAGCGTGTGAGTGATCTCTGATAGGCGAAATGCCTCAAGTAGGCCCCCTGCTCAGTGTGCATGAGCTATTTGGGCTGTGCCATCACGGTAAAAGGGAGAGGAGGAGAGATCTTGGGCCCATGCTTGTCTGAAATAGGCTTTGAGTGGGAATTTGAGTGGGAAGGTGGGGGTCAAGGTAGAAGCGTTCACGTCGCGATCCCTGTCAGGTAATACTTGGTATGGCCTGCGAATTCTACCAAACACTTCGAGGCCGAGCTGAAAGACAACGATGTCCAGAGGCTGACCATCGTGCTTCCAAGAATCGCAAAGAAGAAGAAGAGTGGGAAGGTAAGTACAATTGCTGGGACATATAGTTTTAATAAATCATAAAGCATTGAGTAAGCAAGGACAAAGCAGCCTTTCTGAGCCTGATAATTATGTACTATGCATAATATAGTGCAAGCTGAAAAAGCAGCACGTTTACACAACCAGCTGGATGAAAACAAAACAATGGATGACAGCATGCTCCGCCTCTGCTTGCTGTCAAAATGTGAGTGGCAGTTGCCACGATACAAACCACTCTCGCACCTCGCAGTCAAAACTAAATTATATTGCTAATCTGATATTTTTATCCTCAAACAGGCGTTTTTGAAAAATACATTTAGGAAAAAGTCCTATTCTGAGAAACGTGAAAAATGATTTTTTTAGCACGTGTCACTGCCAGCGGAAAATAGAATGTCTGGAGAAACCCCACTTGTGTGAACGGGGGACACCCATGACACAGCAAAAGCCTGAAATACACAAGCTTGCTTTGAGGCACCTCGTTTTCTGGAAAGGGAGCGCACACACACATACCAAGGCTCACAGCCCACCTGGTTCCCCAAACCTGCGCTTACTTGTAATCTATGCCTCTGCATTACAACAGGCATCGCTTTTAGTCACTCTATAGACTCTGGGGGACCCGGCAATGAATCAGATAGCATGGATCTCCCCCATTGGGCAAGCAGGGTCCCTGGGACCCACGGCAATCGGCGAGCCCCAAGCTCGAAGTGTCGGGGAAGTGACCCTTGATAAAGACCCAACACGAACCCAGAGCTCAGCCACATTCTAACGATGCCTAGGAACACTGAACTAGGTTACTTGCTCAAACAAATTCTGCTGGAAAACCTTCGTCCAATAAGGGCCTAGGTTGATGGATTTAAATGATATGTCGCTCACACACCATCACGTGTGATGAGAGTTTTACGTTTTTTCATCCAGAGGCACGGATAGTACATTGAGAGACACGGATAGTACATTGAGAAACACGTGAAAAAAAATGCACACAGATTCATCGTGAGAGATATAGTGTGTGTATCTAAATGCTGGCGTATACAAGATATACACTGTACGCAGTGTATACACACTAAATACAGTACACTGAATTGCATGCACACTTAAATATATACCCATGTGCGTACATATGCGCAGACAATTCAGTGGACTGATATATCAAACACGCTCATACGTTGTTTTCAGTAAGAAAAACACAGCGATACACAATAAGTATACAGAGACCAAGATACGTGAACACGAAGATACGTGAACACGAAGATACATTCCACTCACACGTACACCCCAGCAAACACACAGATAATAATAATAATAATAGCATTTATATAGCGCCTTTCACCCGAGGGTCACAAAGCGCTGCACAAAGCTGCAGAGAGAACGACATGTCAACAACGACAGAGCACGGAAAATCAGCAATAATTTGTGCAGAGATGCATCTACTGTAAACAAGACTGCATGCAGACCCAAATATGCACGCACAAACTGAACTGTATTTACATCAACATAATGGAGCATGCAAATGCTTAGACAGAATGGACACAATAACCATACACAGCCACGTACAAAAACACCAGCATATATGTAGTGCATGTATGAGGTCTCCATCCAGTTATTTAAGCCTACTTCAATCGCCCTGGTCAGTGCGTGATGATGAACGGGGTGGGGGGGGGCTCTGATATAAGTCGCCACTGATGTTAGTCGTGGTCGGGAATCAAACCTCGGGTCACTAGGTGCGTTGCACAACACACTAACCATTGTATACAAATGTGTAAACAGTAACAAAGTTACGTATCCCCAGACAAAAGAATGTAAACATGTAGACAAATATGGACACAGATGTACACAAACATAGACGAGTCCACTTATACGTGTACACACACATATGTATGCAATTGTGCAAACAAGTTACGTGCACCCATGCACACCAAATATATTTGCAACTACTGTACTGTACGTACAATAACCCACAAAGACACGCTAAAAGTACACCACACGCGCCATTGTGAAGTACAGTACTAGCAGAGTACCCGCGCTAAGGGCACTCTTGTTCCAAGCGTGTAACACGTTCTTCTCTCGTCTCCTGTTGATGACGTTTTCTGCAGACATAACTGCGTTGACCTGGGTTGTGCTCTTGGAGAACATAGTGCTTTTGGAGAACATAGCCGGCTCTCTGAAGTTTCGTAAGAGTAATCAATAAGTGGTAAGTAAAGCTGAAATAAAAATTAAAGGCCTGTGTGTTATGAAAACACAATCTGCACTGAGGAAGGATTCGAACCCGGTTCTCTCAGTGCGGACATACGTATATGGAGACACTTGCTCCATTTTATATAGATATACAAGATGGTCAACCACAACCGCATGACCGTCAGCACGGGTGGGTAGGCCTGTTTCCAGCAGTTGCCTATGGTACACCCAGTCATGTGCACGGACATGCGTGTACAATGATACGAACACAGGCATGTTTACATACGTCTGTCTACACAGATACGTAGAGCAGACACAAATAAGGAAATAAAATAAGACCCGCGATGCGCAGTTCACTCACGGAGAAAATGTACACAAACGTGTACAAGCACTTGTGCAAAGCCACATAGACAAGAAGATGACAAATATAATGTACACGAACAACGATACAAACGCAAACATCATCTATTACATAATAGCGTAGACATTTACGAAAAAATGATAAACCCTAAACAGACATGTACACGCAGAAATAAATGCGCAAAGCCACACATCGATATTGACATGTCCACTAACTCTCTTGTGTGTACACACACACACGTGCACAGACCCACATCCACATATATAAAGCAAAGTACACACGTGTACAAATCACAGAGTATCGTTAACACGTGTAGACGGTACTCTTAGCCTCGCGTGTACACACAACACACATCCCCAACTCGCGACATTAACTCATTACTTTCAATCACACGCGGCTCCCACCCGGCTCTACGGAACTCGGACCCTTGCGTGTCACGGCTCACTTTGGCAGAGTTTGGCTCGGCTCCTCGTTACTAGGATTCCCGGCAGCTCGGTTCACTTCGGCACGACTCGGCAGGGCTCGGAAGGCCGGGCAGCGACAGCAGTAAGCAGCGGCGGCGGCAGCGCGAGGCGCCTCTCGCCCGCACGAGGGACCCTAACCCCCCCCCCACCACCACCACAACGCAACCCGGGAAGTAGTCCCGGTCGGCCTCGGGATCTCACCCAACACCCGGCGCGGATCACAAAAGTCAGAAGCGGAGCGCCAGCGGAGGCTGTGTAAGC
>JAZEWU010000005.1:6050705-6074608 GCA_036362915.1 Geotria australis
TCCCGGGCAGCACCCGCGGGGCTGGCGACCTCGCTCTTCTCGTCACGTGACGCGGTGAGAACACCGGTCACGTGATGTGGCGAGCCGAACCAGCGTAAGCAAGAGGCCACGTGATACCGCGAGCCCGGCCACAACCACGCGGTTCTCGCCACAGCGAAGTGGCCACACTACATATGAGCCACGCGATAGGGGGTAAACCACGTCTATCCACGCGGCTACTGAGCCTTGGCCACTCGTTGCGATGAGCCACAAACGAGACGAGGTGGTGCAATGATCCACGTCAGTGAACCGGGTAAATTATTACAAGAACCAGTTTTGAAACACCACACGTGGTATTATAATAAAGCAGTTGGTCTCTCTCGCATACAACTCCGGCCGGATATGTTTTCTCACAAACAACCTATTTTGTTTTAATGACATACCGCGGAGAAAACTGAAGCCAGGACACACAAGATGCCCTCCCAGAGCTACAAACTCATTACTTTGGCCCCGGGAACAGCCCCCTCCACAAACAAAAGCGCGGCCCAAGAGCCCTGCCCCGCCGAATCCTGAACCGCGACTGTCGCCCTGCTCGCTTACTTTGCGGGGCGCTGCGTGGGGGTGGCGAGGACCCCGTCCTTTCTCGGCCGCCCCCGGGCGCGCCGCTCGCTCGCCCCGCCCGCCTGTGGAGCCGCTGTCCCGGCCTCCCCGTCCGACTCCATTCTGGGGCGAGAGAGAAACGGTGTCAAGCGCGGCGTGGAGGACAGTGCCGCACACACGTGTACAATGCACTGCGCTTAGTACATGCTACAGGCGTGTTACACTGTCGACACTACTGTACAAACTACACTCGTGGCGTATACCACAGTACAGTACAGTATTGACAAGATAAAACGGTTACCATACACTAACTACAGGCAGTATACTCAAAATGTACAACACACGCGATGACTTCTAAAAGACAACGTGCTCGGGGCGTGTAACGAACAATAATACCACGTTACATTTACGGTGTCTGCTCCACACTATACTGTAAGCATACACTGTAGAGTACACTCATGGAGTGTAATCGACCGCACTGTATCCATACAACGCACGGCGTGTACCACATACACTATAGACATGTTACACTCACGCCGTGTAACCAGACACGTACACTATACAGGACTATAGCTACACACCATACAGTAGACTTATACTGCGCCGTACACAACATAGGCCATTGTTTATTAAATAATGGATAAATGCCTGCCCGACACAGTCATCACGGTCCTGTGCTACCACAGACCATCGAACTCCGAATTCACTCATCACTCAATCTCCACTCTGCTTTTCCTCTTGGGCACATGTTTTGCTCTGACTGGCAGTCGGTCACCAGTCTCGTCAATCCGCCATAATGCCTTCTCGTGGTGAATCGTGCCCAAGCACACTAGTTTTTCTGGTCAATGATTGATGCCTTTGTGTTCTCCGATCGGGGAATTCCAGTTTTTTCGTGAAATACCAAGTTATACGTATTTCGATGTTTTGCACAATTTCCAGCGTTTCCACTTTGTTCGTCAGTCAATTAATTCTGACCTATACAACATAGCGACCAACATTGCATTAAGTTTAGTTTTCAGCGCACAAATCAAGCTGACACCATAACAATCCTGATTAATGATAAAACTGCAAAACGCTTAACAGAACGTACAACTGAAACCATGAAGGAATGGAATGAGGATGTCAGAAAACAAGTGATGGAATATGTCCATGGGAGCACGAAAGCAACCAATGCTAGCTTTTATAGTGATTGATGGAACCATAAGCACATGATAAAACATTATAGCGGAGAACATGAAAATTATTGCAAACAATGCAACAAGAAACATTCTCAGATGAATAAGATGACATTCCAGATGCCAAGCCTCATGACGTAACCACTGCCCTTTGGAATACGAAAAAGGGTAAGCTCTCGGCTCAGAACTGGATGTGATCAAAGATGCAGGGCCATCCGTAAAGATCATATTAGTCCACTTATTCACAAAATATTTCCAAATAAATGAAATATCGCGTTGAAATTATGTGATAATGCTGTAGTGAATGTTTATCCTTAGGTACTGCACCTCTGCATACACCACACTCGTGTTAACTGCCGGTATCACATGAAAATATTACAGCTGGGCTATTCAATGAAATAAGTAATCGATGATTCTACCGATTATGAGTTAATTTACTCAACCGGACAACACAAAGTTGCGTAAAAAAATCTCCCTAAATTGACATAGGTGGAGAGCGGTGTCTTCAGGACCATCAGCCGCGTCACGATATCCCTGGCTTGTATGGGGTTTCCTGCTTTTGGGAGGATGTGGAGGCAGATGCCATATTTAAACCTGATAGGCTATAAACCTTACTGATTGGGTGGAGGTGGATTTATGACACTTTTTACGTAACCCAACCCAAAACAACTTTATGTAACTCTTAAAAACGTTAATTTTCCATGTTAATTTGGGACAGACTCAGAGGACACCTATTTTGCTCTGGACACGTCACGTGTGTTGAACACCTGTCGCGTGGTTTTGTCGGCCAAATCCCGTCAAGTCACGACCACCTGTGACACGACTTTATCCAGCTATCAGTGGCTGTCAGGTGACGAACACCTGTCGTGTGATTTTTGCCAGTGACCGTCTGGTATACCGCCGTTCAACCATTTACAGCCACTCACGCCGGCTGCCTCAAGCTGTGCCCTCGCCTCCTGGACGCCGCCGTGTTTGGTTTAGAACCTCTCTGCGTTGACTTGTGAAGCAGAATAATGAGATAATCGGTGTGCAAGCCGCCACATTTACAATACAAATGTACATCCATCCGTGTGTTCCAGTCCAACAGCGGTGCTGTTCTTTACAGTTGTGGTGTGTGGTGCGCGTGTTACTTGCCGGTCACTAACAGCACTTGTCGCTACACACTGTGTAGGCTACACATGGGGAACCTTTGTCTTCTCATCTATGTGGGTATGTGTTGATGTGAGTGCATGTATTATAAAAACTAGCAAAGCACCCGGCCGGCGGCCGATCTTGTTCCAAGCGTGTCAACACGCTTGTGACGTCAGGATAATGGCGGAATTGTGCATTAGAGGGCTGATGGTAGTGCAAGTGGGAGTTGAAAGCTAAAATAGTTAAAGCTTCAGAAGAATAACCATCAACTGGAAAGTAAGGCTGAAATAAGACATAAAACCCTTGTGCAGATACAATTTTCGCTTATGAAGGATTCGAACCGAGTACTCTAAGTTCGGATATACAGTATTTATGTAAAATTATTATTATTACATACAAACACTTGCTCTATATAGGTGTGCATGAAAAGCGGTGGTGCAGTGGTTAGCGCACATTCATATACGTATGCGCATTAGTCATCGCATATCATATATTCACACATAATCCACACATAGCAGCCTTTACCCATGAAGATACTTGACAGAAAATACAGTACGAAGCTTAAAGGATCTATCTAGGGACAACCGTTTCTTTCACTATAGCAATCAGCACGCATGTACACATACACAAGCCGGACAGCCAAAAACAACGTTCCCTCTTCTCTGTGCGTCCATACAGGATCATGAGCCAAATATTGTCCAGTAAAGATACATACATTATTATGTTATCACGCTCCACACGGTTATGCCGAAAGAGCAGCTCTCTAGAGCACTTCTCATAAAGTATCAGTTTATTGATGAATAGTTCTGCGGATTGCCCGACTAGGTCACGTTACTCGTGACCTGAGTCTGTCCCGATTATTTTAGTGGGATATCCATACGTGGACCATTACGCGCACACAGTACAAGCATCACAGTACAAGCATCACACTACATGTGCAATTCACTTCTTCTTCTTTGCGATTCTTCGAAGCACGATAGTTCCTGCATATTAGGCATGTTTTAATCCCCCTACCCCTCTCCGCTTTACGATTCCACAAATTGTTGGAATGGCTTCGTCATTGTGGGGCGTATAGAATGTTCAGTAAGGCCACTGGGTGATCTGGTGACGAATCACAAACGTTTAGCCTATACTGTGTAATTCTGACGTAGGTATCTTAAACGTATGCGCAGGTTAACAGTTGGATCGTTGCATGCTCATCACACGCACACCACAACGCAAGTTAAACATATGCACTTACACTAGGTCACTTCTGTATTTACCCCGTCCCGCTTGCAAACCAGTGCTATAATCATAGCTGCTTGACTGCAACTTCTTATTTGTACGGATTATTGTACTTCTGTATTGTTTGTACTCTAGTTCGATCCATCAACCAAAATGTGACATTGGGATGTAATTTTATAAAACCGTAAGCAATTTACGCATGTACTACGTACGAACATAATTTAGTCGATACACGGTTACATAAACACGAGCACATTGCACTGCACACTGAAGGCGTAATGATTCGCCTCTTCCCACACACAACAATGAATTGTCGCAATTCACTTACAAATTCCATTTGTTTTTACCACTGGGGTTGAACAGCACTTCATTCTGCAGTTAATTGATGTAACAAGTCGCCCATCTAAAAATTGTAATGTTGTTTCATACCGCTCAAATGGGTTTGTCATCTGCTTAAACACTAAACTGTAAAAGATACTGTAGCGCCTCTAGTGCCTAACGCGAGGACGTGAATTCATTATACAAGGGAGTCGAAAAACACCTAGCCTTACGCAAGTCGACACGTACCTTGAGCTTAATCATCATTGATCAATTGTTGCATCGTTCCACCCCACTGCACACACATTACACGAATCACAACTAAAGACTACATCCATAGAGGTGTGCAGACCTTGCACCACTCTCGCGTAACACCACGTAGGCTACTCGAACTACTACACAATACTCAGTTACTAGTCTCCTACAAAGAGAAAACAGCAACACTACGTTTACATCCACTGGAAAACACACACACCAATTCACACACTATAAGCATCCCTTTCACGTAAACACTACACATACGCATTACCGTGCTTCACGCGCAGCACTATACACGGTGGTCCAGATGTTTTGTGACCCCCTATTGAATTCTCCAAAACGTAATACTGTATTTTGTTTACCAATGGGTATGGGGTCACGAGACATCGGGACCACTTGGTACAGTACTGTACATCTTACACGCACATATTGCGCAGTTCGCAGTAAACAGCTACCCCACCGTGTACTGTACACGTCGCAGTACACCAAAGACATGCACATTGCACACTACTTGTACAGTACTCACGAACCACTACAGTACGCACACTGCATAATGCAAGCAGTATACACTCGTGCAAAGCAGTACACACCAGACAGTACTGTAATATACACACAGTACATGCGCGCCACAGTCCACCTGCTGCGCACAGTACGTAAACGCTGTACTGTATACAGTACACTGCGCTGAGTAATACGACACCCATTATACAATCCACTTACACGTGCATTAGTCACTGCATTATTCTCGGCACTCTTCGTTACATAAAGGCGAATACGGACAATACACTCGCACTATAAACACGAACCCACACATCACATGGGTTAACAATGGCCTCGCGTGGTAATCAACACTACAGGATGGGCAGTGGTAGGTTTTCGTTGTGGAACTGCATTCGTGTTTGCGCCATTGTTCACGCAGTGTCTTCACGAAGGGTGCAATAACGTAAACCCGTTTCCGTTTATCCTCAGCTTTTCCACTAATTCTTGTTATGTTTAATTTGATTTACTCAATTCGCTTGTCCGTACTCTGTCTCTCGACTGTTTCCCGTTTGTAGGGTCTCATTTGTTATGTGGTTTGCGATGGACTGGCGTCCCATCTTTGGCATTGCGCTGCCTTGTTGCCCTCTTTAACAGGATAGGCTCCGGCCCTCTCGCGAGAGGGTATTAACCGCTACATTAATGAATGATTACCATACACTTAGAAATATTACACGTCGCTCCCATAACAGCGCGAGAGGGTTGGGTGGTTTATATATAGAGTATATTATGGATGCATCGTCTACAGAGATTCAGCAGTACACGAAACAGCACACGAATTCCCGGTCACCCAGGCAGGCGGGTGTCCGCGCTGAGCTGGTACTGCAGCCGCGACAAAGCTGATCCGTAACTCTGGCCGCTCTCACGTT
Organism: Geotria australis; assembly: GCA_036362915.1. Lineage (NCBI taxonomy): Eukaryota > Metazoa > Chordata > Hyperoartia > Petromyzontiformes > Geotriidae > Geotria > Geotria australis. The sequence goes on from JAZEWU010000005.1 coordinate 6,056,797, forward strand.
CCGCGCGCTTCGGTCACCCAAGCTCACTCGTAGGACCACGTATCGGTCGTGGCGATTGGCACGAGCGATATACACATTGCTTGCACATGTTAATACGTTGATGGGGAAATGTGAAAATGTATGAATCACGACATATAAAACCAAAATATCGCCGGATTAATTACGGTAATTAGTGGCCGTCTTGTGGATAAGATAATAATAGCATGTATTATAGAGCGCTTTTCACCCGAGGGTCACAAAGCGCTGCACAGGGCTGCGGAGAGAACGACATGTCAACGACAGAGAACGGAAAATCAGCAACCAATTTTTTTGGGTTTTTTTTTTAATCCGAACTGTGGAGAGAACGGCATGTCAACAACGGGGAGGCAGAGTAACTTAAGAGTCAAGCAATAGCGATAAATCATAAGACATAGGACACAAAAACAACATAGGAACGTGGAATGTCCACTACCGAATGAGGACGTCCCCGCCGCCTTAACCCTCCTCCCATGAGAAACACTGGGGGTGAGCGAGTGTGCAGCGCTAACCCCCACACTCGCTAACCCCCAGCACGGCGGCCGCCCGTGGCGAGGCGGAAGCGAGTGCAGCGACGAGCGGCCATAGCCACGTCAGGGCTGCGAGAAGGAAGCCAATTACTACTACCACGAGGGGCTTGGTGGCCGATGCCCCTGCTACACTGCCATCCACCCACCCACCGGTGATCACACGAGTTGGATTACAATACAGTAGCTTGTGTCCTGTCCACGGATATAATCTCATACTGTCATTGTTTGTGCAGTATAACCGGTACGTAGCGATTCACCCAAGTCACCCCAATTTGTATGTGCAGCTCGCGATACGTGCGTTTAAGAATGGGTTTACGATTTTTTGTAAACGATTTACGTTACCTTCATACTAGTGAAAAGAACGAGACAAAACAGGTGGCCATACAAACACGACACGAGGGGAAATGAAACTAATCGCGAGTCCGTGACACTACGAAGTCGCGCGACGAATCGGGGTTTCATGCCTGTCATCTGTCGTGGTACAGTACTTGTGTGTGTGTGGCCTGTCTCGTTACCCGATCTGTATCGTCCGTCCATTAGTCAAGGAGTCATACATACATTTAAAACGCTGGGATTCCTACAACTGTGAATATAGTGAGCGTAAGAGCCGCATTCAAGCGGTGAATCGGAACACGTCGAAAGCAGGAGTAACACGGGGTGTGCCACGCTCCCAGCACTCGCCAGCGCGCCTTATATAACACAGCACACCCTGCCTGTGTGCTAGCATCCATCCTACGCCGTATTAATCCAGCATCCATTCTCCCATCATTATTATTATTAGTAGTACGGTACCCGGACAATACTAAAACAGGGTCGCGCTGAGCCAATCTCGGCAAACACAGGGCACAAGGCAGGGCTATACCCACAATTGGACGCTTTTCCATCGTAGGGTAATGGGGTGCAATTTAGTCAGCAAGACAATTAACCGAGGCAGCATGTCTTTGGACTGTGGGAGGAAACCAGAGAACCCTCGCGGACACGGGGAGCACATGCACACTCCACACAGAAAGGCACTCTAGCCGGGAATCGAACCAGGGTGATTTCTTGCTGGTAGGCGCTGCGCTGTTCACGACGCCACCGTGCCACCCCAGAATCAATTCTTACGATTACGTACATCTGTATCGAATCGTGACCTAAACAATGGATTATTTTAGATCGTAACATTACAGTATTACTTTAGCCTTGTTGTCAGAGCGAGACGGTTACAGCCGAGACACCGTACAGAGACGAGCAACTAAGGACGGGGCAATACGACCGAAGCAGCCACAGGAAGACGAACGACACCAAATACTGAAGCGTAAACGGGTCAGCGCAAGCTCGATATTGCGATTCATAAATCGTATTCAAAATCGTGACAATCGAATTGCGAGGCGAATGCTCCGGTCGCAGTGACTGGTTGTTAGAAGGAGCGCAATGAATCGATTCTCCATCCACATCGATTCCAAAGACTGGTCGATAACAATAATCGACGTTTTAGATCCAACTCATCCTGGAAATGGGTTCATGTGACACCTGCAGCCGATAGAGGCCACTACATTTTACCAAGTTATTAAAACAGAATATAGTACATTATGAATCGAATTTCGACTCAATAACATTTCATAATGAATCTCTGGTGGTGCTGGAAGAACCGTTATACCCAACTCATCAGTAAACAGCTCATTAGTCGGGTATTAGTGCAGCAGCATTCATCTGCACAAGCCATTTAATCAACAGCCTCGTTTCTACGTTCTTTATAAGCTGTCTTTTTGTCTGTTTTGTACCGTCTCGAACGTGCTGCAGTATTTTGTCTGCACTACAGTACCTTAGTGTAATGTTTAGCTCATCTGTACTTTGTCCTTAGTGTTATTGTCTGCCACCTTGGTACTGTCCCGTTTGTGTGGTATGTCTCGTTTGTCTTGTACATTTGCAGTCTGTACACTGTGCCCAATGTTCTGCGACGTCTATCTTGTCAACCTCGTTTCTGCCATCTCCAATATCCGTCTTGTTAGTGCCACAGAATCTCATTAGTTTTATCCTAAAATAATCTCTATGAAGTACAGTATATATACACACACAAACAAAGCGGTTGAGGTTTTGGGGTCTGTTCCACCGGGACTGAGGGTAGGGGCTGTGGGGGATGGACCGAGTATGTGGGGTCACAGATGCGGAAAAGGCCGGGCTAAGTGTAGGACGTTGTCGGGCAATGTGAAGCCCAGGAAAAGCCATATAAAAATAGCTATATAATGAGTGTATATCGTGTTTAATTATTGATATGAATCATCGATTATTAAACATATGCCGAGTAACCACCAACATAAGCTCAGACCGTCGCGCCTCATCTAATGCGGCCTGACGTTGGGAAGCAAATTTTAGATTTGCTTAATTTATATTTAACGTGATATGATGCTGCTAACAGCCAATCATTAGGTGTAAACCCAACCCTACCAGTGGCCTCTTTTTACCCATGCATGGCTATGCGGTACTGTACCCAATATCACGCCCATTACTGCGCTCCATGGACCCCAAAATCCATTCTGTTTGCAGTCACAGTGTTTTTCACAACAGCAACAGAGAACACAGATAACGATGACTCCAAGTTACGCAAACTGATTGCATATCCAGCCATGGTGGTGATGCATGCTTTGTAGGTGGAATTGATGGACCGTACGTATACGGGATCTGAGTTGTGGGACCCCAACCTGTTACGTCTTAAAGATGGCAGGGAGATACCATTCAGGAAATGGGTTGTTACCCATACTGTGCGCAAGGACATATACAGAATTGCGAGTTGGGCCCAGAGGTCGGTATCCAATAAAGAGCTTAAAGCCAAATTAAACCATTTGGTGAAATTGTCTTGACAGTAGTGTACATGAACAATTAACGACAGCAAAATCAACAGTTTTGTCAAAAACACTGCCTTAAGTGAAAAAAATTAGATTAGACAATGTTCCGGGCAATGGTCGTTCTTAGTAGCACAGCTAGAGCCAGATGGTTGGAAGCTAAAAGTGTAGACCTTGAAGATTGGGTGTCTAAAGTACAACAGTTGTAGAATACGGCAGAAGGAAAGAAGATGGTAAAGTGTGGTGGCTCTAGAGATTTAGCAGTGGAGACCTATTAATTTTCTCACTGCAGGTCCCCCCCCCACCTTGTGACAGACTTGCTGTGTCTGTGGATTCTCATTCAGCTTATGAATACAGGAGCAGAACTGACCACCAACTGTGCGATGAGCTATTAGGCTGAGCTCGTGCAGGAAAATACAGACATCCCGAGGTGGCTAATACTTGTGTCAGAACACTGGGTTGACAGCACTGACAGCCTGGGTTAGAATAATTCAGAAAGCCACCCATGATGAAACCTGTTTCTCAAATGTGGTCAGTTGATCATCTCAGCCTTGTCACCAATCACTGAACAAAAAACGTATCACATTATGTTTCACATCTTTCTAGCTATGAGAATAAAATGTTCAGTTTTGATTGGTATGCAACTAACATCCTTTGCAATACAAAGGTGGGCTGCTAGGTGTGGATAAGAGGTCTGTTAAAATGACCTCGGAGATCCTATAATCCTTGGACTCAGCTTCCAGGGCCATTCTTTAACACATAATTGGCAAAAAAAAAGTAAGCGTAAGGCACCAAATTCCTGGTTTTCATTTAATTTCCAAGACGACTTTTGGGTAGCGAGGTTATCATCTGAGATGGATATCACTTAATGGATCTAATAATGCCATGTCCTTCACCTGTACTATTAACTAATATGACTGTGGTATGCAAAGTACAGAACAATAACCCCAGATCAAATGGTATAACACAGAACTCTTTCAATGTAGTATCCAATATACTATAATGCCAAAGTCTGCATACCATTATTTATCATTACCATGTGATAAATGCGATCCCAAGTTATCAAACCCCAAATTCACCAAAATATACCATGATACATTGTCTATGAAGGTCAAGAAAAAATATCACTTTGTGGTAATGTAGTTATTAAAGCCTTAATCTGCAGGTGAAGTTTAAGGTAAAAGCTGCCAATCTATTCAACATGTGTTGCTGTTTGTTATTTAAATGATAAAATATAAATTATATATGGTATTTTTGCTTTGAAATAAGGGTAGTTAATAATACAGTAATGGCAATCTTATGCATGCATAACCTGTCAAAGTAATGTACTATTTAAAAAACTGATTCAGGGCCACAAAGATGAACACCACCCAATCAATGCTCGTTTGAGAATGGCATCACTTTGACATACGGGATCATGATATCTATATTATGAGTATTGGATGCAGTAACTGCAAACCAACAGGCTCATGTGTTTGTAATTTCCACAGTTACTTGGGTGGAGAAAAAACCCACCAAAAATGAGAAATGAGGCTGATATTTCACCAAATATAAATGTAACTACTTTCCCAATAACACATCAGCTAGGTCCTAATTGTTATGAAGCAGGTACTAAATAGCAATGCTGTGATGTCAGTAAATTCTGTATTAACGCTGACCCTGGGCTATAGGGAAGACCCCATCCTAAGCCTCCCATAATCTTCTGGCAAAGTTGGAATTACATTCTCAATCGTAGCATGAGATGTACCAAAAACAATACGTTTGCTGCATCTGTAAATTTCTCTGTTAATTTTCATTGCACCACTTCCTTACATTGGGTTATTTAAATCTCGATGAACGTATTTTGCTTTTTAACATTGAAATTAAACTTCACAGGCCTCACAAGGGATACTCATAGAAAGTAAACGTGTATCTTTAACGCACCTCTCTGAATGTGAAAGTGGTAGCTAAAATGTGTTATTAGCAGTTGTCCGTAGCTTGATTACTGTAATCTCTATGAATGACTGAAAATGTCTTTAACATGTCTATGGACGTGCAGTAGATGATGTTATGTCTATGAAAATTAGGTTGCTTCGGTAGCTCAAAGATAGAAAACAGAAGTACCTTCATAGGTCTTTGTAAAAGTGAGTGGTAGTCGTTTTAACACTAGCCATTTCTATTAGAGCACACCGCTTTAATAGAAGATCTGCACAAAAGTGAATCACAGTGGCTTCAACAGTTTTCCAAGAGAGTGGAGAGAACTCAATGGCGGACAGCACACATTTCATCTCGTGCCCATTGTCACTCTACAACCCCAGAGCCACCATATTTCCACGGCTCTGTGTACAGTGCTCGGGCAGGACTTGCCAGCTGCACGGGAGCCTGTGTGTTTTTCCTTGCTTGTGGAGCCGCTCTCGATAAGCCAATCAAGCGCATACAGTGCTAATGAGGGAGGGCTGCAAGCGGGGTCACGGGTGTGGAGGGGTGGAGGGCCAAAGGCAGGAGGGGAGGCAGCTGCTCACTGGTCCAATGGACATTTCACTTGCTGTGCCTCCCCCGAAATTATGGCCGTGGTAGAGTTGATTGCTTGGTAACCTCTGTTTAACCAGGTAAGAGTCCATTCAGGCATTTCTTTTGCAACAGGGTGGGGATTCTCAGAATACATTAGAATATTTGCCCAAAACAGCCTCCCTTGAGCCTTAAGTCTCTTTTTAAGCTAGAGATGTTTGGCCAGTCCATTGTTGTTTTGTTGGTGCTGTGGGAGGAAACTGAAGTACCTGCTGAAAAGCTATGCGTACGATTAGATAAGGCAAGCCAGACTAAAAACAATAGCCGTCAGATACCTGCTTATGCCTGTGTAAGGCAAAAGCCTGAAAAACATGTATTAATCTCCATCGCAATGTAGAAAATGTTATATTCAAGTAACACTACCTACACTTGGAGTAGCTGTTGATCCATTACAACCAATGTGTACGTTTTTATTTATGAAAGATGGCTGTTGCTGTTGCGCTCTATGAAAGTGAACAGTAGTTGTTTTAGATCTGAAATGACAATTTTTGGACGTCTATTAGCGACTGTACATGGTTTATATGCAGTACTGTATGAAAGTGATGTGTTGTTTTTAACATACCTATTTTTTAACTGATGGTTATTTCTTTATGCGATGTCCATGGAAGTAAATGGTAAACACTGTTCAACGTGTGAATTGATCGCAGCTTTTATTTAATACATTTACAGGAATATGCATATCATTTACTTTAAACAGACCTCTACTGACGTGACCAGATAGCTCAGAGATCACAGCATTAAGCAGTCATTCATGAGATTTTGGGTCCAAATATGAGCAATTAGGCAATGGTTAAAATGGTTTCTCAAGTGCAACAAGTTGATGGCTCTTGCCTGGTCAGTACTAATTGCACAAAACATAATATCTTGGCCCTTGATTTACCTAATTTTCAGCTTCAACAGCGATTAGTCCAAATAAATACTGCCTAGATTAATTGGCCTGACTAAATTGCCCCCGGTGCCCTGTGATGTTACTGGCGTCCCATCTCGGTTATAACCCAAGTTATCTACTAACTTACTTAGCTCTCCATGTTTGACAACTGATAAAAAGAACTACGTAGCTCAACGGTTCCTTCCAGCTTAAATAAAAATTGGAAGGATTTTTCAGGGGCACACTGCTCCTTGACATTCCCAATTAGATTCATCTCATGACATGACGCCAATGGCACACATGTAATCAATCAGACAAAACAAGTGATGTCCATTAACGTGATGGTGGTCACTTTAATATAGCCCAATTGATATTTTGGCGGTCATTTTTACATATATTTTTGAAAGGAAGTAAAAACTGAAAACGAATCTTTTGACGAGTTAACCCAATTATTCCTCAGACAGCCTCCTGTCAGCTATAAAGTACGACTCATTCACATGTGATTTGTTTGATGAAAAATTACACTTGACAACAATCGACAAATGTACAAGAAACCTTGCCAACAGCCCTACCCTCCCATATAACCAAGTCTCATTAGTAGCTCAAAGGCAGCCTTTTTGCAAAGTTAGACATACACAAGTCGAAAATTACCAGTGTTTTTTGCTTACGCAATTGTAAGACGGTGCTAATTTCCACTGACAGCTGTAAACCAGAATTGAAAATTCCACATTTCTACGGTGATGGCTGTAGGAATACACTTTACAAACCACACCCCGCAGTCACCCAGCCATGCGTGTTTCAAACACAATTCTATAATAACAAGTGGGGCCCCGATATCTACACCTGAGGTTAAATAACATGGCCCGTGTGCACCATTTCCCTCGACAAGGCCGCCTCCATCGCACCTAGGAAAGGCAATCAGGCACAGAGAATGGCAGCACTGTGGAGCAAAAGCGCCCAGTGCTCACTCACATCTACCCTGGAGGGAGGCAATGATGCTGGACTCCGTCTGGGAGCTACTCACATTGCCCAGTACGGAAGGGATGCCAATGATAAAAACAAAAGACACCCTACACCCAACATGGAGTACTGCATTAACCGATCCCCGTGCTTCTATATCCATAACATTGGTTTCTTCCACGGTGACTGGTTCCTGCCATAGGAAGATGAAATTTCCACCACTAGCTGACGGCCAACACCGGTGATGGCACAATTTTCCATTTGTTTGAAGATGACTATTTCTTTTCATTCTCACGCAGCAGTAATACAAATATTCAAGTAACGCATTCAAATCGAGTGACGCATTAAGTTAATTGGTAGACATGGATTCGATCACATACACATTGCACAACTGCAACACAGAAAATATGGTAGAAAACACACGCGCACACCGCTTCGACGTAGCGTGGACAGAAAGCTATCGGCTCCAATAATCACGCAAGCACTCTGCAACGGCTAACAGCATCTAGCATCTTAATTGGGACGGCACTTCCACAAGCGCCGCCTACTACTTGAGAGCCAGACAAAGGGCCATGGACGACGGTAGGCTGCTCCCAAGAAGCCAAACAATGGGAGGGGTAGACAGCGCAAAGCCGGCTCAAGTCACCAGCCAGCAACCCATCAGCAGCAGCCTATCCCAGTGCTGTTAACACAGCTGACGCGCACTGTCCACTGCCCCAGTATCTGATGCCGAGAAGGATGCAGGGAGGGGGAAGGGCCGACACGAACGCGAAGGTGTCTACACACCGCTCATTGTTTCATCACATCGCAGCTAACTCATCCTTCTTGTCTCATCGCTCGTGCTATCAGTGTAAATGCATGGAATTGACGGAGCAAAACGGTAGATGCTTGCATACTAACACAGAGCACTGCACTTTCCGAAAGGTAAATATCTTCATGGGCAAAAAGGCAGAGCCTTCCCAGTAGTGGTGAATAATATTCCACGGCCCCATTTGGTGCTGGGCCTCGCCACCAGTTAGTGCTAACGTGAATATTTTCTATGCATCCGGCTCGAAGGCAGCCTGGAAGCTGCTGCAAAACGTAATAGAACGCACGCACACACGGCCGCATCTCAAAAACTCAACCATATTCATTGCCTGCATTTTTGTGATGTTACCCAACAGCAATAATGTCTGCACTGTGAACATGTTGGCGTGCATCTGCCTGTACACGCATGACACCTGGGTCTGTCCTGTGACCTCCTGTCGACGAGCCTTCGACACTTCACGTGGCGTGCACATGGCCTGGCACAGGCGACGCGGTGACGTCACCGCCACTTAGTGGCGAATGGCGGTTGTTGTTGTTGTACACCCTACTGTCGCTACTACCGACTACAGCCGTCGTTCGCCACCAGGTGGTTATGACGTCACCGCGGCGCCTGTGCCAGGCTAGGTGCACGTTGAGGCCACGTCAGGTGTGCAAGAATGTCCAGGTCATGGGACAAACCCAGGGGTGTTATGGGTTGATTGCGATAACTGACAAGCGTGTAACTAATGTACACACACAAATATGCAAGGACTGATCCTTTATATCAAGACTATTGGAGCAGGTGCTGTTTGACAACCTGTTAACACCAACACAGGTACACAAGCAGCCGGCACCACAACTAGTCTAGCCACCGTTTGTCTCAACATTACTGATGTTTACACACCGCACCAGGTACTCATTTGAGGCTCAGTCAACGTATAGTGAGGGGGCAATGACAAGGCCGGATATTATTTGTCAGCGATGTTCCCAATGGTCGAATCCAGCTACCCAGCCTGCAAGTTTCACCGCTCGGCACAAACCACCTCGCTTGCCACACGCACAAAGAGCATCCACACACGAAACAGTATCTGACATCGCGGCCTATTGGGTGGACGCACGGGGCAGTGGGGATGTTGATGGGGCACTCGGCCCCCGCCATGAGTGAGCTCGTTTGCGTGGTGGTGCAGCGAGCCCGTTGTCCGAAACGTGAAACCAAACACAACTCCCCTAGCCTCTTGATAAGCCCCTCTACGAGTGCTGTCTGCCGCACTGCCAACTTGGTCTCCATAAAAGGTACGAAAATAACGTAACGCACTGCCATATTTTCGGCTGTGGCCACCCGTGCTGCTGGGCTTGATGGGGCCACCTCCTGCTGATGTCTCCTCGGCACAAACCACGAGCCACACCTAGACTACCCGGGCCTCCACCACGCGTGTCAATGAATGTGCCTGTGTCACCGTGTCAGAATAGATGCTCGTTTAACATGTATGTGCATGTTTCAATTCTCACATATATTCATACGTGTGTTTACATGCATCAGTGTTCATGAATTGGCGTGTCTATGTTCCTCTCCCTGTGTCTGCCGGCACGCGTATCTGACCCTGTGTATGCCTGTATCTCGCGTACAAGCCACCGTGTACGCATGTTTGCGTGCGGCTGTGTTAAAATGGATGTGCTTCGTGGATATGTGCATCCTTCCGTCTGTCATGTGTACATGCATTGTTGCCCGTGTCCCTTCACGTATACAAATATACGCATCTGTGTATGCAGTATACATGTACTATGTAGAGATATCTTTCATGTGTTACTGAATACTGTACAGGCACCATTCAGGGAAGTGCTGCTGACGCCAGATATACACCACAGTACATGCGTGTACACGCGAGTTAACGTACACATCTGTGGGCATCTGTGGGCATATATATAGAGTTAGTCTGCGCACGACTGCACGGTTAACTGGTTCACTCAATGCACTATTATCCTAGGAACTTATATTGGATTCCACATAATAATAATAATAATAGCATTTATATAGCGCCTTTCACCCGAGGGTCACAAAGCGCTGCACATGAATATCAGCGACAAGTGGTAATGTATATGAACATATGCATCACCTCCTCGAGGTCAGCTTGGCCTCAATTTGTCGTGGTGTGAATGTCAACATTGATAAGGGCATCGAGGCGCCTTATTGGCCATAGCACCACACATTATGATCCCAAGATTTAACAGACGCTAACGCCAACATTCAGCATTGTGAGGAAAACCTATCTAGTCTAGAGTATCTAAAGCCGTTCGAAAAGGTTCTCACTAACACTTACCTACGGTCGTCTACAAGCCGAAACAGGGGTTGAGACTTTTTTTGAGACCAGTCTGTGTACGTGTACGCGTTCAAATGTGCATAAGTGTGTGTGTTACGTTGTCATGGGAGTGCGAATGTACAGGTCACCCCACTGCACCACGAACCCAGTGCCCTTGTGCATGATTCCTGCTCACGTACCACATCTGACGATTGTCTGAACCGGCCGAGGGCCTCTAAGACGACTCATACGTAAATAATTACATGATGCGGTGTTTACACACCGCAGCAGGGCGGAGACCTAGAGGCCGACCCAGGACACGCTGGAGGGATTATATCCTTCGGCTGGCCTGGGAACGTCTGGGAATCCCCCAGGAAGAGCTGGAATCTGTTGCTGAGGAAAGGGATGTCTGGTCCACTCTCCTTGGACTGCTGCCACCGCGACCCTCACCAGGACAAGAGGTTTAGAAAATGGATGGATGGTGTGTAAACAAAAATACCGAGGAGACAAATGTGGCCGGGCGTACTGCTGGCCACCCACCACCTCGTGTGCTGTATGAAGGCCAAATAGGTCCTAACAGCACCGTTTGTGTCGAGCTGTGTTACAGGCCGACGACATGCGAGTCTACCGAGACAGGTTTCTGTCCAAATATCCGTGTGCAAAAGCAGGTTTGCTGGCATTTCATTAATACAGGTGTGTATTGGGTTCGGTATATCAACCTGACCTGTACTTTCCCTAGAAATTTCTGCCTTAAATAACAATAGTAATAATTTTACATTTATATCGCGCACATATTCATTCAATGTCGAAGGTATTCATTCGACGAGAGAGGGACTCAGAGGCGCAAGGTAGGCTGGGTATGGTGTTTGGCCGCACCACTCCATCATGTGTCGTGGCCAACCTTAGTAAGGGCTCACCTAAGTGCCCCCGATGTTCTGTCTATACAGATTACACGGAGGATCTTTGCGTGATCAGGACTGTGTACACAGGTGTGCGTGCATCTCGTGGATAAGCCATTGTGCTTGCGTACGCACGTTATATTATGTCTACGTTCATAAAGGGCGCCGTGGTCGCTTGCACAAAACACACGTTTCCCTTAGTTTGTTAGTTAAAGCAATACAAGCTGACGGGGGGAAAATACGTAACGCATTTAATATAACGGGCTACAGTTCGTCTTATGGAGTTGTGTGTAAGCGCGAGTCTGTGTGGACATGTGCACAAACCGTGTACCTGTATTGTTTAGAATACGTGTTGTTAGACAACGCGCAGGGCTGTGGCTGTATGGATCTGTGTGCATTTGCGTGTACAGTTTATATTTGACCACATTTGAATGCGCGTATACAATGATAGAATGCTATTAGTGTACATGCAGGTGTGAATGGCAGTGTGTGTGAGTGGCTGTAGCAAACGTGTGCATGTCTGATATAACTGTGTGTATAAAGTAAGTATTTCATAAATACAGCAGCAAGTAATATTTACCTTGGTATGGGGTACTGTTCATGCAATCGGTACATGTACCAAGTGGTTATGTGCTCTGTTTACGTGTAAATACCCTCACGTAATTAGGTCGAACTCCATTAATGGATTGACAAAGGGCTGCGAGTTGATTTGCTTCACAGCAGAGTACCCCAAAGACAGTGTAAGTCCTCGTTTCTTGATATTCATAAAGAATGTCTATGACAGTTTACACACAGCGTGTATGAATATACAACGTAATTAACTTACACATGCCTTGTGGAAACTCCTGAACAATTTTCACGGTAATGTGTCAGTACAGACTGCATATACACAGTAATGTGTCACTATAGACTGGACATACAAGGATATTCACGGGGATAGTATGCCAGCAGTATGTAGGATTGCTTTGTTTATAGTAGTCCTGCAACATATTAAAGATTCCTCGAGTGTTTACACTCATTACCTATACACTCGGTACTGTTGCTACGTACTGCTGTACTGTATAATCTACACACATACCCATTGCGTCATCTCCACCTCGCAGCAAACCCCTCCCATACCCACCGTGTTCATGTCGTGTGTGGGGGTCTAGTGTGAGGTGGTCCCTGTGTATATATTTTTTGTATAGTATCCTTGCATTTTGCGGCAATTTTAAGCAAACATGTAGTGTGCCATTTACACCACACCCTGACCTCTTCAATTCTATCAACATTCTACTGTAGTATATAGATCACTTGCTAGTTTATGTGGTGCATGCGGTATCATTGTGGTCTTGTGGCACTTAGAATTCTGCCACCCAAACACCTTACTCAATTCAACACCCCTCACATTGTGTTACAAATTGTCCGTAAGATAATGCATACCTACCTCTTCCGGTAGTGGGTTAATACAGGACGGCACAAATTGACTGCATGCAAAGGGTGACGTACTACTATAGTGCAGGGTTTCTCAACCTATTGCACCTCAATGCCCACTTGACCCACTTGCGTATGGTCTCCACGGACCACTAGGTGGCGCTCGCAGAATGGCGGCTGTAGTGTATATGGAACAGTATGTCGTGTTCCCGTCGCCTCCTCCACCTTACATATACAGTACACCATTACAGGACTGTACCGTATACTTGCATTGCAGTACTATATACTGTTATGGTATGAATTATACAGGTAGTGTGATATTCATGCGCATTGTGTAATATACACTTCTACAATGCAAACATACCTCCCAATTAAACCCACAACACGTCATACATACAACACTGTATTGCTGTAGTACGCTGATATCTGTTTAGTTTGTGATAACGTGTATAATTATGTCCATGTATAATGTAATAACATCTACATTCATATCAATCCAACGTAAACGAACGGCACAAGGCCCAACACAGAATTATGTAGGCAAAAGTTGTATTACACAGCCCTCACCTCAACACACCTTGTATGCGTACACACATTGACATATACTATATATTTCTTTGTTATGTTGTGTAATGTGTCTGTAGTTTTCTTGTAGTTCACATATACGTACAATAGTATGTGTCGGATCAAATCAACACACACAATCATCACCGTTCAATATGGAGCCATATCAACAGTGCAGGGCCTCTGTAGGGTTTATTGGTCTGGTACAGTATTCTATTCCATACGGTTATGTAATTGTGTAGAGATGTAATGTAATATCTCACACAGCTCTCATATCTCACTATCAACACAGTAGGATATCTCCCTTTGGCTTTTGTTAGTGTAGTGGTACTGTGTTCATGTCTAGGACTGGAGATGTAATGTCATGCTTCTCACAGCCCTCACCTCTCATCAACATACAGTATATCAACAGAGGGCATTTTCTTGTGAGTGTTTGCAAGTGTACACACAGCCCGTGGTATTGGTGTATTCTGTGACAACGTGTTCGTGACTGTGTAGAGAAACGATTGTGAGGAGATGTAAATGTGTAGATGTAACAGATACTGAGCCCTCACGTCTCAGCATCGACCAAAGGCGCTCTATAAATGCTATTATTATTATCAACCCACAAGTAGGCCACATTCCTGCGGCAGTGTTTGCTGTGTATCGTGGGTGATCCTGTTATAATGTACACGATGTACTGTGTTTATGTGACAGTATCGAGGTGTTATTGTGTAAAGATGTAATTGTGTACAGAACTAGAGATGTGTCACGCAATGCCTCACTCAGCCCTCACCTCTCAGTTTCCGTCCGCTCCCTCGGGCCGCGCCCGCACCCTCATCTCCGGGCCGGGGTCGCGACGACGACGACGAAGACCAAGAAGAAGACACAGAGAAGCGACGTGACGACCAGGGGGGGACAATGACGATGAATTCAGAATCAGACGATGAGGAGGAGACAAAGCCACCTCAGCCTCCCCGGCCCGAGACTCCGGGCCTCATGGCCGGGGCGTGCGACAGCCGCCTCCTATGAACACGAGGGGCAGAAGGTGAGCAACGAGAAGAGAAATATGAGAAGGCAGGAGAAGATGAGAATACGGAGATAAGAGGAGGAGAGGATAGAAGAGCGGCTACTCCACAGCCGCCATGTCGGGAGCCGATATAGTCCCCGGGCCGAGACGTCTTTTCGGAAGCGACGACGGCGACGAGACACGGTTCGAAGGCGAAAATCGTTGTTGTTTTTCACGGTCTGATTGTTAGTGTCCCTTTATGATCGTTTTACTTTCGTTGTCACCCCTTTTTTTGTTCGAGCGCGCTTCACCCGTAGTGAAATCTAACCGCGCGCAGGGAGACAGGGGCGCGCGGGCGCGAGCCGCCGCACACTTGACCTCGCGCAGGGATACAGCGGGGGGCGGTAAGGGGCGGGGGAGGGGGGCGGGGGGTACTGTACTGGGTGCGGCGAGAACCCAGGTGGAGTCCACAAAACACGGAGCCTGGCCCCGTCCACAGGATAAACACGGAGCTTGGAGTGACTTTTAGAAAATGCGGAGTCTGGCATTCCACGCCAAGCAAGGAATTATTTACACAATATAAACTCGTAATATTTAGGAAATTACACTGTGCGGTCAAATTTTAATACGGAACCCAAAGTCCACTGTATGAGAGAACGCAGGGAGCACATTCTCAATGTAAACACGGAGCCTAGATTAGTCTAAGTTTAAACGTGGAGCCTGGAGCACATGCTAGTACGGTGTACATTGTAAATCTAAAAACGGAGTACATTATAAAGCCAAGCACGGAACATGGACAATTATTCCGTTACACATGCACACCTTCATCCAACAGCGGATTGACCATGGCTGCCGGTGATTAACATAACCCAGTTAACATCCCAACGTTGGTTGACATGTGGTTGGAACCATCAGCCCAGCGTTTCATTTTTACTGGGATATAGGCTGGAGTCGAATGTATCGTTAACCACTGAGGATGGAGTTAACTCTGGATTATAAAAAAAACACGGCACTTGGCGAAAATTTTACAGCAGAACACCGAGCCTGGAGTCCGACTTTAATGCTCATGGTAGACGCTTCCCATTAGACATGGAAGAGTGGGCCAACGGGAGAGGCATGGTGGCGCAGTGAGGAGCTATGCCGCCTCACAGAAAAAAGGCCCTGCGTTCGGTTACCGGCTCAGGTGCCTTTTTGTGTAGTTTGTTCTCCACATGTCCGCTTGGGTTTTCGTTGAGTACTTCGGGTTCCTGCCACAGTCAAAACACATGCGGCCCTATGTTAACCGACCGGTCTGTTGACTAAATTTCCCCCAGTGCCCTGCGATGGCCTGGCGTCCCATCCTGGGTATAGCCCTGCTTCGCGCCTTGTGTCTGGCGGGAAAGGCTCCTAAAGGAAAACAGTACCGTTAAAATACGAATCATGGCATTCACTCCGCAGGAAACACACAGGGAGACCATATCAAGGTGTCGATTTAACAGAGCTGCCGCCTAAAGTCCATTGTATACCAACAAGTTGAGTTTGGAGTATTTCCTAGAAACATCCGGAAAGAGCATTTAATTCTATACACGCAAAAAATAAAATACATTCTGCAGCCAGAAAACACACTGGAGCTGGAGTAAAATTAGGCCGAAAGCCGTTGTAGATTTCACAAATGTGGAGCCTGGAGTCCACCTGGAAGAAAAACAAAGAGCCTGGAATCATCCCTGAGGGAAACCAAGAGTGGAGCTCTCAACACTAAAGCATCAACTAAGACTCAAAACTCGGAACGAACACCCAAACACGGAGCCCGGAATCACCTCTAAACCAAAACCTGCCGTGGATCACAAAGCTTGGAGTTACTCAGAAACTAAACTCAAACTGGATCACATGAACTAGTGGCCTGGAGGAGCCCTTAAAGCACAACCTGGAATAGAATTAAACTAGGAACGGGATTAGCGTGAAATCAACAAAACCAGGGGAGCGTAATGATCCATAATCCGGTCTTCCACAATTTGGAGATGGAGCAAGGAATCTGGAGCTGGGCGAGAGGGTGTAAAAGAAACCTTCACAAGGTGGTCCCCAAAAGGCGAGGTGGAGCAACAAAGCTGGCCTGGAGTGTGTGTGCTTGCTGTTCCTGTTTGCCGTGGCCCGCACGAGTTGGCCCAGGCTGCCCTAATTATGCATAATGGTCAAGAACAACGTGCGCTTTCATTACTTTCATCAAATTGTGTTTATTACGAATTCTTGAAAGCATCCACAGCACCCTGGTAATAATAGTAATGTTGCGCCCCTGGTTTGTCCCATGGGGCCACGTTGGCGGGGTCACTCCCCAGCCACGTGTGGCGTTGTGCAGCACTGTATGACCCGGACAACAACAGCCGCCATTCGCCACTCTCGGTGACGTCTCCACAGCGCACGTGCCAGGCTAGGTGTGCTTGGAGACCACATGCAGTGTCGAAGGCTCACCGGCACGTCACATGGCAGACTCGGGTGCCATGGGTCGGTTGATGCACAATCTGTCCTCCTACTGCGCTAACTTGCTGTGTTTGTGAATGCCTGTTGTTGACGGAGGGCGACTGCATCCCCAACTGCCCAGTCGCGTCCTTCACGATCAACCTCCACAAAGGCAGATCTTGACACCGCTGGTACCGGTCATGAGTAAGTCCAATCAGCTCCACTACATCAGCCCCATCTCACTTGTGCCGCATCCGTTTAGCCCCTTCTACCCGGACGGTCAGTCTCACACGGGCAGTTTCAAAATCGATACAACCTCACGGCTGCGCTGCGAGGCAAGGTGACAAAGAAAAGCCCAAGTGCTGAATGCATCAGGCAATTACTGCAGTCGCGTGAGTGTTTTTAATTGACGCTCACTGCCCTTTGTGAGACCGTCCTGTAAATCATTTGGGTTCAGCGACAATGCTGTGGCTCATCAAGGCTTTACATTGCTGGCTGCTGCCGCCGCACTGTCTTGCCTGGTCCACACAGCACACGCATGCGTTGGTAATCACCCAGCAGGCTGACGGTCATTAAGCTTCGTTGTCGACAATATAAGTAGCAAACTAAATAAGCAAGGCAAGACTCCTGCCCATATTTGTCTCCACAGAAAAAAACGTAACATTTTCAACATCCCATTGGCCACACGGT
>JAZEWU010000005.1:6081111-6093169 GCA_036362915.1 Geotria australis
ACGTGAACGCTTCTACCTTGACCCCCGCCTAGTGCTCAAACCGCTATACCACCACACTCTGCATGTTCACAAGGCATGCGTAGCTATGCAATATGGTACATCATTACAACACACGTTCAAAGTGTGCAAAACATGTTAAGCCTCTACACAGTTGAACAAATATTTGTAAATGATTGTAAAGACACATTTTTATCATCACCTTCCCAAAACATAGTCTTGAAGCTCATCCAGGTGTATTTGCACAATTAAATACATATTCAGTATTGTTAGGATTTAACATGCACCACAAGCAATACTGTTGTATTTATAATCGTCTACTGACGATGGAATATAGCGGTGCTGTGTATTGTGAAGTACGGCTCTACAGGAGAGAGAATCCCGTTGCGCATGACTTGTCTGAGCGGTATGAGGTTGTGCGCTGATGCACTGTGACAGAACTCCCAAGGTAAAGAGATGAATGATGGGAATGCTGCGGTTACTTGTGTAAATTGTAGTCAAGACATTCAGCCTAACTTCTAAAGAAAATGTACTTCTGTGTTGGAATGGAATTGGTTTCATATGTATTTCCAATATGGATAGTTTTTAGTTCAGTTACTTAATTGTGATGGAACATAACGACGAAATCTCCTTACTGGTATAGTCTCAGTTGGAAAACAACCACTGCGACTCTACCAGACAAATCAATTACGCTACAAGATACAATCGAGCGGGCATTCCAAGTTAAGTTTAAATAATAATATGGATTGAAATTATCCATCCATCCATTGTCAAAAAACTGCTTAATCCTGTACAGGGTCGCGGTGAGCCGGAGCCTATCCCGGCAGACACAAGATACAAGGCAGGGATATATCCAAGATGGGACGCCAGTCCATCACAGGGTACAGATTGCAATTTAGTCCGCAGGCCAATTAACCTTTGCAGCAGCATGCCTTTAACAGTATTAAATAGTGCTCTAAAGCTGGGTGCACAGGCTGAGCAAGGCTGTAATGTTTCTGTACGCCAGCATGCAGGTTAGGTCAGGGGAATAAATATTATATTTTTTAAAGAAATATTCAAAATTTCTGTCGTGCATTAAAACGTAATCTCATTTGCTGAAAATCACAACAGCCACTTTTATACCTATCATGCAACATGCGCCAATGCAGGACAGTACCGCATCCACAAAACAAGCTCGGCGCGCCAAAGAGCTTACCAGCTAGGATCTCTGCCTGTGCCTCACTGGCTTCTGACCTTTTCCTGATTATCCAGTGGGACCCCAACAACCTTGTCCATATTAATACTCTTAACCAAACCCTTACGGTCGCCACTAAGCCAAAAACCCCACACTCAATGTCCAATCTCTTTATAATCCGTTCCTCATTCTAATGAACCTAACCTCATTATCCTGGTGTGTTTTTAACTACATTGTAGCTTATTTTAGAACTTGCACATCTCATACCCTGCAAAGGGAGAATGCGGCACACAAATCTGCTGGGCATGTCCCAGAGAAGAGAACGTTTTAGGGGAGATGATGGGTCTCACATGATACCTTGTCTGCTGGAGTAACACAGTAGCCAGGGCTTAATTCCTCACTGAATATTTTTCCAGGTCGTAGCAGTAGGCACATCACTAGTAGCCAGAATCGATAGATAGATTTATACTAGATGTGGTGTGCTGGGTGTGGAAATATTTTCAGGGTCGCTGATCCCACCCACACACAGCCGCAGCTGAAATGAAGCCCTGATCGTAGCATGGGTAATTTCACCATAGGCCTGTGTTGTTCCAGTCTGTACACGTTTTGATGGGAATTGTGACTGGCTGCAGCAAGCATTGCTTAGAGGTTTCCGGGTTAATGGCTCGTAGGGTTAATGCCCATGACAGAGCGCTGCGCTGAAGCTGCTGAGATGTGGGTTTTGAATCTGGGCAGCCACGCGTGATTAAATCATTGTGTTCTCAAGTTTAGTGAGTTTTGTTGTCTCAGGCTGTTCACCAATGACTGCACAAAAATCCCATTATTAAACTAGATTTGGGGATTATAATTGTTCGGTTTGGCATGTGAGGAAAAAAAATCTCGCAACACGGCTACAGTGAATAAAGGCGTGTTGTCACGCTGGATGCGAGAGGCCTATTGAAATGACTCGAGCGAGAGTTCTGTGGCATCATCTTCAGGGGACTATTCCTTTACGTGACGAGATGCTTCACCGGCAGTGAGATATCGGAGGAAGACTTGTCTTCTCATGGCAACACAATAACAATGGCATAATTGGAGCTCTACATTAAGATGGTTTGTATGCCCGGCTATTTATGTGGCAATGACAGATTCTTGAACTAAAACTAAGCACAAGGAACGCCCACCCATTGTTCAAATGTATTGGATCATTGCGCTCAAATGGCATTGGCGGTTTTGATAGGGTTGCCTCCTTATAAAAATGTAATGTGGTTTGTGTTTTTAAAGATCATAAATACAAACTGCAATCACGACCATGCATGGAGAGTTTACATAACCGCAGCTGCTTCAATTAAAACACAGTGCAGTACGTGTCCCTGTCATTGGCTTTCCCCCCAGTTGTCTACTATTATGTGGTATTAGTTGTACCGTGTAGAAAACAGATGCAGGAAATGTGAGAGCAATATTAACATAACACAAAAATAAAGATTTACAAGACATTGAAAGTCGACACGCAGCTAATTAATTTCTAGATGTTTAGTTACAACGGCATCTGCATCCCTACATACATACCATGCCGCAATGTATAGAGCACTGTATAGATATCATAAGACGTAAATCAGAATGCTCACACTGACACAGGCATTGCTTGTTGCTGACATCCATCGTTGGTTTTGAAGCCGTGGTATGAATTGAACACTCATTGGATACGGAAGGCAAAGCGGTGGCGCAGTGGTAGGGTGAGCAGCCCACAAATCGAAAGTCGCTAGTTCAAATTCTGGTTGAGGATTGACTGCCGCCCATCATGCTCTCTGGGGTTGGTAAAAAAAATAGGTACAACTTTGTGGGCAAGTCAACAGCGGTTGGTCCTGTGGACAGACCTACCCGTGCCACCGAATGTGGCATTTCCTGACCTGGACCAGGGCTGTAAACAGCAGATGAGCACCGCCGCAATGCTCATTAGAGCAGGAAATAAATGTGACTTTTTGGCTTATTTTATTGACCCCAGGGGGATGATAGGCTGAGTCAACCCCTGCTGGGGATTTGATCTCTCACCCTTGCAATTATCAATCAGGCACTCTGCCCAGCACCATGTGGCCCGACAGTGTGCATCTACATGTATATAAGTACACTTATTTATTTTGCCATCATATTTACTTGAACAATTCACGTCGTACAGAGGCTAGCACAGACTCATGACCGAAACAAACCAGGAACATATGGTATTAAATGAGCTATCCCATGACCCGGCACCGAGGGTAACAACAGCAATGCATATGACTGAATGCCAATTTAAATGATGATGCCCCACCTAGCGGATAAGGCACGCTATTACAACCTGTAAAGTGCCATCCGTTACGTATTGAAATACTGTACTGTTGAGCACTGTATACTGTATGCCACTTGATAGTGATAGCTGAGGGTGGGTGCCTAGCGTGTGTGACGAGTGTGAGTGGTGTCAAGCGAGTGATGGTTTAGGGTCAGGAGAGTATCATGTGAAGGGTGTTCGGTAACTTGTGCCAGGTGAGTGGTGAGTGTCTGGTTTGCGTCAGGTGATTGATGGTGTGTGATGAGTGGTGTGGGGAGCGGTGGCTCAGTGATTAGCGCGCTGGGCAACAAACCTGGCGTCCCCAGTTCGAATCCCGCTCACGGGCAACACCAGTGACGATTTTCTGAACCGGTCCTGGGCCTCCCCTTGGTCGACGCAGCCTCAAAATGAGCACCTAGTGCGGTGTGTAAACATTGCCACGAGGTAGACAAAGGCGGCAGGGCGTGGTGCTGGCCACCCACCCCCTCGTTTGCTGTGTCGGCGTTCGTAGGTGGTCGGTAATGGCACTTGACCCTAGTCTGTTAAGGCTATAAGGGCGGTCTGATGAGTGGTGAGTAGAGTATGTGGTGGGTGGTGAGTCGTGAAGTCAGGTGAGTAGTGAACGCTATGAGTGGTGTCAGGTGAGTTTGAGGACTTTTAAAATCACAACCAAATCGCGCGGGACCTTCGCAGAACGACGCCACTCGGTCCCAGAGGACTCTTTGGCGCCTTAGCGAGCGACCACGGACGGGCCTTCCCTGGCCACCGGGATCCCTTTCTGTGGTTCGCCCCGCGCCCTCACTGGACCATGAGCCGCCATTACAATACCCAGTTAGGATAAGGCGCGCAGCTATTACAATCCCCAGTTCGGATAAGCGGCCCGCTACAACAATTCCCAGTTACGATAAACGCCGCCTCCATTACAATGCGCACTTTGGATAAGCGGCGCCTCTAGTGCTATCTATCCCCAGTTACGATCAAATTTACCGGGGCAACGCCGGGTCGCCCCTGCTAGTACCATATATATTTTGACGTATTAAGGCCACAATGTTATTGACGAATGTTGACTTTTTGCTAATTGTGCTTGTGTACCAGCACTCAATACATTTTTTTTTTAATTCGGTCAACTTTCATTTAAAAAGTAAAACTCCTTCCTGCCCCTCCATCCCTCAGTAGCGTGCAGAGTTGGCGGAAGTTGAGCCCATCAGAAGCGGTAATTTCACGGACAGTAATGTGTGCATGTGACTGGAGGAGGATGGGAGGGCAGAGTGTTGGCAGCATTAATGAATCGGTTGACCCGGGTTTATGAATTCTGTACATTTCGAGAGCCAAGTTCAGCCAGTGCTTGTCCTCAAAATAAGAAGAGGGGCATGCATGCTCATGACCAGTGCGCCCACTCACCCATGGACCGGTTTGCTGGTGCCCAGCAGGAAAAGTGGAAAAGCGTCATGAGCCCCATGGGAGCTCCATTGCAGCGGAAACGCAACTCTTCTCTGGGATCGCCACTCCACACCTCGTCTTAAGCTGATTCCCTCCAGTCACTTACAGATGGAAATTCACCTCCTTATCACTCTTATATTGCAACTACCATGACTACTTTTCCCATGAACTTCACTCCTTGATTCCTCCATCCACGCCTTGTCCAGCCACATAAGTGTTCTGCAGGTGCTTCCTTCCTCACATTGCTCGACTTTGGAATTCCACCCCATCGTCACATTTGCTAACCCTAACCTTGCTTCATTTCAGCAAACGTGATAACCATTATCTATTACATCTTCAATAGTGCTGTTTGTTGTGGGCCATGGCGTTTTTGCAGCCTCTTTGGGCTTGTGGTCAGCAACTTTGATTTAAATAAATACAATTATCCTGCATATTCCAATGTAAAACAGTCATAATTTGTCACTCATGTGATCAATTTCCAACTCAACTCACAAGTTCTAGCGTGTACTTTTTATTTGTTAAAAGATAATATTGAACAGCAAAATGTAACCTTATTTTTACATTGTTTGCAGCCCATGTTAAATAACATACAACGACTTTTAACGCTGATACCATCATTATAGCAGCGTTACCTTAATGAGAGAGAATTATTCACTCTCAGTGGTGGCTACGGGACCACAGTGCGCACATGTAAATGTATATCAGTCAGACTAAACGTTCACTCAAGGACCCTACTATGATGTGACATTTAAGACTCGCCTGCTTCTTGCTTGGCTGGTAATGTGTTGCAAAGTTTGGCTCAAGCTGGGGGTCAACAGACAAGGCTACAGAAGAGCCCTTTCTTCTGTCTGCAGTTTGAACCGTTATGACAAATTCTCTGAATATCTGATGATTTTTGTCCTTGCTGTCTGTTACTGCTATCATTCAAGATGTTTTTTACCTTTTTATTTGACACGCAACATACATTTCGGCTTTGGATCTGTACACCGAAGTACATGTTACCACTCAGCTTTTCATCACCGATATAATGTAGTTTTTTAAAATAAAATTCTGAATACGGAAGGGGTTGCAATCTGACCACTAAATCGTAGCCATTGGTACACTCTGCTAAAGATTATAACCACCCCTTTATGTGCAAGGCTACAATTATCAAAGAAAAAAATATTCATGCTGGCAAATGTAGAAATTTGCACAAGCATGTAGATTTTTGCATCGTGCAATTAAATTCATGGTGGTTTTACATAATGCTTTCTGCAGCACGCAACTGAACATGAGTACACTTGCATGTAGGCTCCTATGAAACAGCATGAGCTTCATTCATGCCTTATCATGTGAAAATGTGCTCAAGTCTCAATTTCAAACAAAATAATCAATAGCATCGTTGTGGAGGATATAAGCTACAAACCTTCAATAACATAACCGAGGCGGTTCAATTCTCGCCTCAGGGGCGAATTGAAATTATGCTCATGAAATTATGCATTTTAAAAATCCATGAAGCTGATGACATGTTTACTTAGAACTTTTAATTCTGTATGTGGAGCGACAGCTAATGTGAAGGAGGCGAATTGTCTGCTTATTTATTTTATTCCCGACAATAAGGGCAAAGTGCCAAGGCAATCTGTGTGACATTTACGTGTGGCATGTAAATATCAACACTGGGGAGGCAATGGCGGCTGGGGTTTGGTGGTGGCTCCGCCACCCCCATTGTGCACAGGCACCCACCGAAATACAGCAGTGTTCCAACCATAGCACTTTCTCCAACAATCTACAAGCCTCGCGGTGGATTTTCATGTGAAAGTATTTTCGTCAATCAACCTAAAAATTCGTGACCTACTTTCTGTGAAAACCATCCCACATCTTTGTCCATAATGCCCTCTGCCCGCATCTATTGTATGCACTTTACCCGTTATACAGGTTGGGGCAGAAATAATCGACACATTTATATTTCATGTAGTTTGAAATGTGTCAGTTATTTCTGGCCCTCCCTGTATATGGCTGCTAATAACTTTATTGCGAGCATATACAGTCCAGCCATGACTGTGCATTGTCAAGACACATGTCTGTTTTAATAAAATTTGCTGAAATCTTTTTTTGAAAATGAATTGTTTTTTTCACTACAGAAACAAAAATAGTTTTTCTCTGTGGACACTTTAATTACATCCTAACAAAACGGGCCAAACACATCGCCTTGGGGATGTGCTCCAGTGGGTCGAGCCGTTATCAGGCACATCTTACGAATAATCATGCGAAAAGGGACATTTTCCAATACGTGCAATGGGCTCCACATACAGCTATGTAATTCATATGAAGGCATGATTATGTTGAATATTTTTCAAATTACAGCAATCTCGAAGCTTCTAATGTTCTGAGCATACATCCTTTATCCTTGTTGCTTTACTGCTATTGTTTTATTTTCACAGCTGTTAAGCAGAGGCTCTGAGGCTTATAAAGTGGCAGCAGAAAAACGATTCTCTTCAGAAATATCTGCATAAGGCTTCATCATTAGTGCTGCAAATGGAATGAAAAAAAAAACAAAGCTCCTCATCGGGGAAACAAATGAAAACACGAACAGATTAAATATCTAGAGCACCGACTGGCAGCCTCAAACAGACGCTAGCCAAGGCAAGACATCTTTGGTATGATGCGGTGGTCATACCCGGGGCGGTATTGAAGCACATGCCGTGTAGTCATCTTGGCAGAAGATGGATAAAGTACAGGGGGCAGCATTTTGTTCACGCTCCAACGGCTTGTCCAACTTTTTCTCATGGACTCCCTGCCTGCCTTCCGCATCACTCTTAAGCCACCCCACCCCACCTCCTGTCACTGTTAACAAATTCACTTCCATCACCATTTTCATAAAATAGTTATTTTCAATTTTTTAGCCCATTCTGACAACATCCATCCTATGTTGCCTCCCTACTCCTGACCTTTACATCAGTTGCTTTACTACATAAATATAATATAGTTGCCTGTGTCAATATGCAACGAGAAAAAAATAGAATTTAAATTGCTACATTGCAGCGATTAGAGTTCCGAGGCCAACTCAACTGACAGGCCAGAGATGACATGTCGTTGATATTTGTTGAGCATTGAAAGGGGGGCATTAGATTCCCTGAAAGCTGTCATCCCTGGCCTATAACCGACCACCCATTCCTCTATTTTCTCCTCAACTTCAAATGCACCTATCATTATAACAGTCACAGACGCTCATATTTATACAGTATATTCACTATTTATGGTAATATCAATCTACTGCTGGACGAAGGCTTCCCCACGCCATGTGGGTCATGGTGATGTTTTGACTGCACTTCACGCTGGTCAATGCGGAGTTCGTAATGGGGGACGAGGACCGCTTTCATATCACTCGGCATTGATGTTAACCGTCAACCTCGAGGCGCTGGGTTCATACATTTGTTCTTTCATTTTTTTTTCAATTTGGTTTTTGACACTGTACAACAGAATAAATGTAAGTAAATTCCAACCCTGGGAACAGCAAAATATCAGTTTGACTGATAAGATTACCAATGGCCTGTGTATCAGGGTATTCAAATATATGTTTAGATTCTGCTTCAATTGGCTATAACACGTGAGATGGCACTGTTCAGTGAAAATCCTGACTGAACACTTCATCTCATACCATGGCACCGCCGACACAATTAAAATAAAATTAGGAATTATAGAAAAATATATATCCATCCATTTTCTAAACCGCTTGTCCTGGTGAGGGTCGCGGTGGCAGCAGTCCAAGGAGAGTGGACCAGACATCCCTTTGCTCAGCAACAGATTCCAGCTCTTCCTGGGGGATTCCCAGACGTTCCCAGGCAAGCCGAAGGATGTAAAAACAAATATATATTCATTCATTCATTCATTTTCAGAAACCGCTTAATCCTGTACAGGGTCGCGGTGAGCCGGAGCCTATCCCGGCAGACATAGGGCGCAAGGCATGGCTATACCAAGGACGGGACGCCAGTCCATCACAGGGCACCGGGGGCAATTTAGTCCGCAGGCCAATTAACCTATGCATGTTTTTGGACTGTGGGAGGAAACCGGAGTGCCCGGCGAAAACCCACGCGGACACGGGGAGAACATGCAAACTCCACACAGAAAGGCACCCCGAGCCGAGATTCGAACCCGGGACCTTCTTGCTGTGAGGCGGAAGCGCTACCCACTACGCCACCGTGCCGCCCACAAATATATATATTTAGTCTATTTGGTATATTTCAGCTCTAGCAAGTAAATATCTTAGTTTATAAGCTCTCTACATGGTGTAAAAGGTCTACCGGCGAATGAGAATATATGTGATATAATTTTTCGCGGGTTTGTTGCCTGATACAATGTGGTTCAGTGATAGCTGTGAGTTCCAAACTTATGACATTATTGCAAGTAGTGCGGCTTGAATATAATTAAAATCAAATATACCTTTGTAGTATACCATCACGTTTTTGTGCAACCAAAAATACTTATGTTTTGTTGATGAAAGAGCCAACCCCGGGTTTCCACACGTCCCCCCGCTATTTTCCTCCATTTATAGCATCCTATAATCACTGCGTGGAGATGTCGTATACATACTAATTAGAATGAAATATATATTGTATGCCAATAGAAACATATTAAATGTCATCCTCAATGTTTGGTGAAGTGTGGCCCATATGGGCTTTGTGTGTCGTGTAAAGTGAACAGGATGCAAATGATGGGGAAAGAAAACAAATATTACATGAACAATTGAATAAAAACTGAACAGCAGTCGCATGATGATAGTGTAATTAATACACCCCCCTGCATGTGTGCTATTAGTGCTCGTGGACAGGAGGAACTCAGGAGATATGTGTGGCCCAATGCAATCCCAAAATAGGAACAGTTGCAAGAACACTCCGATGCAACCCTAATTTACAGTAATTGCTACTGTTAACGCTCACCTACTGTAAGTGCCGACCTAATTACAAAATACCTGTATTTCCCTCCACATTAATGAATATTTTTACAAAAATGTGATTTAGCCTAGAGTTACTGCAATGAACATCCATCCTGACAAACACGGCATGATCTCTCCATGAAGAAAGCCAATGCAGCCTAAAAACTTTGCGAACAACTTAACGTTCTCTCGTTCCAATAGAGCATCCCATCAGGAGAAAAATGTGTGGAATCGATGACTTATAATGTATCGGTATAAAGGTTCTTGGTGGAAACACGGCAGAAAATTGTGATACGTTTTCCCTGTTACAAATAAACAGAATGATCCAGTCATACGAATGGAATTGACCACACCGAACCGATTTCTTTCAAATTCATTGTTGCCTCATTGCCCTCAGATGATGCAATGTTATTGTTAATGTAAACAAACTTGCTTTAAGGCAATACGACAGCGCCGTCTTCTGCACAAGGCTGGTATGCCAGGCAAAGGTCCGGCAGAATGGGCCGCCAGTTTCAGCGCTAAATAATCAGCAGGGCTGCAGCAAATACACACTTTAAGCCGAACCTGTGGCAGGTGCATGCTGATCCTTGCACTATGCGTGCAATGTATATGTAGAATGTGGAAACAAAAGTATAGCATAAACGTGCTTCTAACATTATTATTATGTGTATTTTAAGCAACGAACATTATTTTCACATGCATATTATTGCAAAATTTAACGACAAATAAATCATACAATTTAAATACGACATGTACAGTGTACATTTTGACTTATAAAAAAAAACCTTTGCACCGCATGTAGATGGTTTGACATTACATTTGCTGCCTTAAATGATTATTGAAATCTATTTGAAGGGTTACTCAGCCTCTCATCCTTTGGCTGTGCTAATAAACTGCGTGGGTACTATGTTGTGGGAATTCAAGAATGAAATCTGATTGATAGACAAGGTCCAACTAATAATAATAATAATAGCATTTATATAGCGCCTTTCACCCGAGGGTCACAAAGCGCTGCACAGAGCTGCAGAGAGAACGACATGTCAACAACGACGGAGCACGGAAAATCAGCAATGAGGAATTTCCACTACTGGCAATGTGCTACCAATGGATATAAGCATTGCCCCATTGCTAAGTTGCATTAGTCAATACTTTAACTGTGATACGGCGCACACGGCTGGCAGAGACATCACAACCTTTTCACCCCCTGGGAAAATTCACATTTTGGGCTGTTTACCTGAGTCAGAGAATGCAGACTCTTTGGGTTTTGCCTTCTTTGTCTGGTATGGGGCAGGTTGCTAAGTGGCAAGAAGGCAGTGAGCATTGAGAGCAATCAAGACAGAGGTCGCCTGTAGTCTATAGAGTTTGAGATTGTTTATTATGGCTATCAGTATTTGCATAACATGCCTGTGGTTTAGTAAAAAAAGGTAATGTACTCGCATTTAGTTATTCTTTTCATAGCATTTGATGTTGTTTCAGCATATATTTATACTGTAGTATTTTTTACAAACCCTATCTACAGCTCATATTTGGCAGCCACCAATGTACAAACATATCATGTGAATATTCTTTTACAACCTAAGTTACTTGTAGGCATGGGACCTCAAGAAATAGCTGTTATATACAGTGAAATCTAATGTATAACTTGCCCACTAATATTGTCGGCAATTCTATTGATTTGCAATTTAAGCCACACACACCGAGTTTACAATGTAAACGAAAACACTGCAGTGTAATGTATACGTGATTTCAGGATGCAATTAGGAAGTAGCCATAATACCTTGTAAGCCTCATCAAAGCGGACAACGCAGACCGTACAAGCTTCCAGCTTCTAACAATAAGTGTCACTAAGTTACATTAATGAACCAGGAAGGAGCACGGTAACTAAATCTCAGTTCATCCTTAAAAGGTATCATCGGTACAGTATAAAATGTCATGTGTTCATACTAAGCAACACTTAGGAAACACAGCCACTTGTGAATGACACTAGGGAGGTCCGTGTATTTTAAACAATCAGACACGTCAGAACAAGCAGAGGTGGAGAGAACGGGTGTTCAACCAAGACAAAGTCTGAGGTCAAACTTTGATGGGCCTTTCTTTAGTTTGCATGAACAAGATCCAATAACTTGATATCGTCTGACAGCCTGGTGTAAATGCAGATTACCACTGCAGCCGTTATGCCTAGGGCTGTAATGCAGAATGAGTCTGCACAAACAAACACCTGTTAAAAACAATTACTTGGCAGAGCCTCAAT
>JAZEWU010000005.1:6107202-6118831 GCA_036362915.1 Geotria australis
CTGCCTTGCGCCCTGTGTCTGCCGGGATAGGCTCCGGCTCACCGCGACCCTGTATAGGATTAAGCGGTTTCTGAAAATGGATGGATGGATGGACATAGTATCGTTGGAAATGCTGAAGGCTCGAAGAGCCATGGTAAGGTAAACTATTCATTGTTGCATTTGACAGTGAAATATCCTGCAATAGCTGGCACATCCTTTATTAACGATTATACATCCTAAAATGTTGTAACCCGATCACACCAGCTATGTTGGTCTAAGTGTATGAGCAGAGTTGTTAGACGATATATAAATGTATTGAGATAGGTTTGGGACATGGTGTAGAGAAGGGGTTCTCAACCTTTCGTACCTCAAGGCCCACTTAGCCCACATGGGTATGGTCTCCACGGACCACTAGGTTACGTTCGTGGCCCATTGATGGGTCGTGACTCACCAGTTGAGAATGGTGGATGCAGAGGCTTTGGATAAAAAATGTGTTTTCTTTAAAGGTATCCTCTATAATTTCAGCAAGGTATCTATAAGTGGATCAGCCTGCATATGTAACGTTCCCGCACTACGCACAGGTGTGATGTTGAATGTAGAGGCTGTGTCCCTTAGCCCACATTTCCACCTGCCGTGCGGATACACTCACCTGCGGCGCTGTCTGCACGGACAGAGCAGCGCCGCTCCCTTCACCGCCAGGGCTCCCACGGGGTCCCAGTTGCTGTAGTGGGAGAGGACAGCGGTCCCAAAAAACGAGAGGAAAACCGGCACGGCACCCAGAAAAAAGAGCCAGGAGAAACTTGCCTGTAAACACATTGAAAGAGAGCAGGGTATCAACCCGAGTGCGAGCGTGGCCACCAATACGCTACTGTCAAGTTTCCCGTCAAGCTCATACACAAACTGAATACGTACATGATCCTTATAAATTTCACCCCAACGGGCAAATGCAGTTGGCAGGAAAATATTACCATTGACATGGAAAGCACCAACGTACATCCATATGCCTCAGTCTCCCCAGTGCTGATGCGAATGCACCACATCTGGCACTCATTTCAGACTAAACTGATCTATGGGAGTGCCAGACTGTGTTTAGATACAACTTGCTAATGGTGTGCAGGGCCTGAAACTGAATCTAATTCCCCTTGAGTTTGCTTTAGCCAATACTCCCATTCTCTTTCATTACACACACACAATAACTAACAAACTGCGTATAAAGCCTTTTTTCTGTCTGTGATTTAATATGACCTTTACAGTTCCCGAATAAATAATAATATTACCCTTGGGATGCAGTTATAATATAAACTGGTAGGGAAAATGTGAAAACAATCGATGTTTATGAGTTACTTATGCATGTGAACATAAGGATTGACTTTCATTAGTCTACCATACCTTCTGAGTAAAGATGTCCGCAACAATTGACAGGGGGATGGTGAGGGTCAGGGCGAGGGTGCCCACGAGGGATGTGGTCAGAAAGCAGCCCCTGTCACAACAGCCACCACCGTGCAGTGTCAGCCAGCGGCCTCCCTTCACTGGCTTAGCATTTTATCCAAATCAGCAGCTCCCCATGTACATTTGAGTGATAAAACACTTAACAGTTTAAGGACATTGCAGAAGTTTGTAATCCAAATTCCTGCAGTTCATAATGCAGCTTTTAGTTTCTGTAGAAATCTAATTTAAGGATCAAACATTCACTTGACTGCACTGGTAAGCAGGTGTGCAGCAATGCTCTTTAATGGCCTTCTAGTGGATATTTTGCAAATTGCAGGGAGATGGAAACCAGTCTTGTGAAATTACATCTGTTAAATGTATACAAAAATGTGCACCCAAGACAGTCATAGGGCGTGGTATACAGTCACTGCATCAAGTAATTTGACACATCATAGCAATCTCACCTTTCAGTCCTCATGGACTATTATACACACACATTATTTGTTGCATGGTACTGAGCGGCAGTGCATTAAGTCGAAGTACAGTACAATTGTAAACCCGGGATTGTTTGATAAATGTGAGCAGAGTCCCTTGTGTTTGGATAGCATCCTCATAATATCAAGGTTGTTGCCTTCAAATTAACCAGAGACGACGATACCTACCAGAGCCACAAGAACTCAGAGAGGACAGTGCCCACGAGCCCGTTAATGAGGATGTAGGCCCACACAGCGTTGCTGGGAAGCACAAACGTCTCAAAGCCTGTGTAGTGAAGCAGCAGGAAGCCAGGCCACAAGCACAGCAGGTTGAAGAGCCCCACAAAGCCTGCAACAACACAAGCCAGCCAGCGTGAGCATACCACACAAGCACCAGGACCTAACAATAACGAAATAATTATATACTAAACATTTTATAATTATTATTGTCGGCTCACACATGAGAATGTCAAATTCAGACTTTTGATGTCACCTCAGTGTACTGAGAATATCATTTGCACGTGGTATTTTAAGGATTGATTGAGCTAAATCACTATATTTGGACGCCATATAAATATATATAATCTCCATCAACCAACTTTTGAAATCATTTAGCATTCATATAAGATCACCGGTGAGTGCAAGTATAAGTGGTATTATAATAAGGAATAATTGTGCTATCTATGTTTGAGAAATCAATGTGAATGCAATCGAATGATGATCTTGAAGAAGAAATCACCAATATTTTGTAGTCTATTTCAATGAACATAAATGACAACAAATTTACAAATTGATCTGCATATAAGGGAGCTGCAAGCATTTTCTCCGCTGCCTTGACTGTTTGTACTGGCACAGACTAAAGCAACGGTAGAAAGAGACTCCACAAAATGTCACCGTAGAGCGTGACATGCTCAGGGTCAATACACAGCGGGAGCCGTGGAGGGTGTCAGCGGTAAGGGGGCCACGCGAGACAGTCGGCACGCAACCACTCAGGGACTGCACTGCATGCATGAATACATTATTTTTTATTCATGCAAATTATATTATAATGTTCCCTTAAGGCTAATGCCATGAACACGTGGTGAGTATTCCGTGTCGCTAACGTGGGGGCCAATCACTCCAGAGCACAACCGCTGTTGATTTCCAGCAGTGTTACTTACTGACCCCAGAGGGATGACGAGCTGAGTCAGTTCCTAGTGCCGGCTATGAAGTGAATATTTTATATGGATGCTTCCTTCGAAATATAGTGCTAGTAAAATGGTAAATAACAAGCGTGTATTGAAACTTCTTCAAACCAGTTGGTGAATTGTCACAATTTTGGCTTCACGATTCGAGAACTGATTCATTTTTGCCTTGCTTTTCCTATCTCTTTTATACTGTTTCTTGTGTTTTTTGTTAATTCCATAAGTGACAGTTGCATAGAATTTGTAGAAAACAAATAATACATTTCTATACGTATAGATGACTTCTTCTTCTTTGCGATTCTTCGAAGCAGCACGATGGTCAGCCTCTAGACATCGTTGTCTTTCAGCTTGGTCTCGAAGTGTTTGGTAGAATTCGCAGGCAATACCAAGTATTACCTGACAGGGATCGCGACGTGAACGCTTCTACCTTGACCCCCATAGATGAATTCATGTATACCGAGTGCACAAATAGATTTTCATGCTGGAATCGATGAATGTGCAGTAAATAACGGCAGAGTGTACTATACATTTGGCCATGTTTTCGGGTGAGACAAATGCCTGTGAAAATGATTCAATAAACGGAGCGCAAGTGAAGGCCCTTTGCTAGGTACCGAAGAACATGGGTATGTTCAGCTGATGGTCGCCTCCAGCACTCCGCTGCAGCAGCACCAGGTACGTGGCATAGAGCAGAGCTCCAAGCAAGGACCAGATGGAGCCTGAAGACAGCAGCAGCGCAACAGGAGAGCACGGGTTAATGGACTGAAAGGAAATTAGCTTCTACAGCGAAGGTTGCAAGGAAGCTTTAATGAGGGGTCATCTGTAAGGAGTTCCCAGAAGCACTTCAGAGATGACTGCAAGTGGGGCTGCCACTATTATGGGGTTTTATCGTATTAATAATGTTGTATTGAATTCCCCTCAGCATTACTTACTTTGGAGATATTCAAAGACCAATACCGACTTAATGGCTGCAATGAGATTGTAAAAAAAAATCAATAGGTGTCGCTTTGTATCTGTGATTGCTCAGGTGGCTCTTGTAAAGCATAATGGATCTCAGATGAGTGCTAATATGGTTACGTAAAGGACAGTGAGTTGATTTAAATACAATGTTAAGGAGTTTATATAATATTATACAGATCAGAACTTTTGCATTACATGGAACTATTAATGGTCTTGATGTATTGATCAGATGGGCTCAAGCACTTATGGGGCCTTGTCAATTTCGTTTGCAAGGGGCTCGAGTAGTTTCCAGATGGTTCTATATGCACACTAAAAAAGTGTTTATAAGCCTGTGAAGTAGGATCATCTGTTCTAAGTTCGACCCATATTTCAGCGTCCATGTTATGGTTTTGTAATATTTCAGAAAGAAGCTTTGTGCCGAGAAAAGTCCGAGAACGGACATGCATTATACACAACATGCTTCAGAGATTACGGGTATTTGTAGTGGACAGCGGACCACAGTGCAGCAAAATCCACTATTATACGGTACTACTGTGCTCACCTGTTTCTGGGTGTATCCATGTGTGATTAACAAGTTTCCGATGAGTATTTTGTATTTGTGTGTGGTGGTAAAGTGGTTTTCACAATGAGAAGATTGGGAGAAATAATAGTGTGGTATGGGGCTGGTCACAACACTCCCTCATGTGTCGCGCTGCCTTAATAGGTGCTCACAGAACTTTCCCCAACGTTCTCCCCTTCTAAATAATAATTATAATAATATTTTTTTATTTCTAACGCGCACATATTCATTCAATGTCGAAGGTACTCATTCGACGAGAGAACGACTCAGAGGCGCGAGAAAAGCGCAGATAGGCGGAGGAGGCAGCCAGGCGGTTTGTGGGTGCCAACATATTGCCACACACTGCTTCCTATATATTAGGATGTCATCGGCCAACTAATTAATGAATATTTTTTAAGTTGTGGGAGGAAACCGGAGAACCCGGAGGAAACCCACGCAGAACAGGGGGAGAACACAACTCCACACAGAAATGAGCCCAAAGGTGGGAATTGAACAGTCTCGGGCAAGACCATTCTTTCTGTGAGGCGCAGATGTTACCACTGCGCCACCCTGCCGCCCATTATACATCACTTCCAGGGCATCACTTCTGAGCACTTATCAACAAAAGTAGTCAGGTGATGCTATTTTAACAAGATGTGTTATTTATATTGCTATCATTTTAACCATGCAAATATTCTTTTTATGTTGAAATATTATTATTTTGACAAATCTTTACTTAAAAACGTACAATTGAAGCTTCTTTGCGATTCTTCGAAGCGCAATGGTCAGCCTCTGGACATCGTTGTCTTTCAGCTCAGCCTCGATAGACGAAACAGTAAATCCTAAACTCATCCATAGGTCACACATGGAAGTATTATATAAACTGCCGATCCATACACAATTATCGGGGCACTTGCATCTTACATGCTACAGTGGATAGTGATGCATATAAAACCTTTCAAAGAGCCAGCACACCTGCAATCACAGTTCCAGCGGAAGAGCTTGCCACAGCCGAGATACTCACAAGTAGGACGCCACCAATGCTGTGCGACAAACAATCAACACTCTCAGCAGTGCTTACAGTTGAACACAGTTGAACAATACCAGCTCTACAAAGTGCAAGTCAAAGGTCCCCCTTCTCAAATGAGAGTCGTGCAGTGCTTACTTCTATTGGCAGTAGGGGATCAAGGTAGAAGCGTTCACGTCGCGATCCCTGTCAAGTAATACTTGGTATTACCTGCAAATTCTACCAAACACTTCGAAGCCGAGCTGAAAGACAACGATGTCCAGAAGCTCAACAGATGCCAGAAGCCCCTCAGCCTGGAGCAAGAAGAGAGGCCAATTCCCGCCTTTAAGGCGAGCACTGACTATTGTATCTCTAAATGTTGAAGGGCTGTCTGGAACTAAAGAAGAACTTGTTGCAATGGGAAACTGTCATATAACCATCACGCTTCGAAGAATCGAATCGAATTCGAAAGCAGTGAGTCAGTGTTGTGAATTTCACATTATTATGCCAGAGGTACGTTTCTCCATTGGACAGTTTCCCACGGAGTGCACAGCACTTGCTGCCACCCAGTGTATGTGCTCTAAGCTATGGGATGTTCCTCGTGTAATGCACCGTGTGTACGTTCGTAACAGTGTACAAGCTTGTACTTCAACAGAATTGAGCAAATATTGACATATGTGGTCTCACTGGAACCAAAACGACCACTGGACTTATATAGGACCATTAAATCAGTTGGATGGACTTTAGACCTTTAAGAATATTTTTTTTATTATTACAACCGAACAGCTTCAAAGATAACAAAAGCCTTTTGTCCTTCCTTATTTTACAATTTGAAGTTAAGCGTCTGAGTAATAACTTTCTTTATTAACAACATGGTTTCCATGACAGCTGACTGAATATCCTGGGATGAGCTAAGTTATTGTATTGTACCTCTATAACCAGCCTCACGCACAATCATATTTGGCTCAAATTATGAATACTGGGCCAGAGTAATTCCGATTTCATATGGGAATTATGAAAAATAAACCTTGTAAACCACAGATTTTCATGGTAGTTGGGACGTTTTCTTCTGTATATAGGTAAGTTCAATACATCTGCATTAGGCACTAACCTTGGAAGTTACATACTCAGATTTGAGACAGATGATGAGCAGACCAGGATTTGAACGGATCGTATTGAGATTGTAAGACGAATGCACTACAATATTGCTACCCAGTCTCTAGCTCGTTACATAGCAAAACATTAAGAACATAGGCACATTAGGGAGTAAATACAAATAAAGGAGTATAAAATAGTTATGGGATACAATACCTGAGTAAGACTGCCAAGAGCTTGGAGAGAGAAAACCTGTCATTGCTGCTGCTGGGAAGCAATGCTGCCAACACCAGTGTGAAGAGACCTGCAACATATTTCAGTTAAGTCTGACACTGCATTTCAGCTACACTTAGAACATAACGCAGAGTGAATTGTCACGCCGGCACCAACACGATTCAGCCCATGTCTCCTACAGTCCAGGGAGGTATAATCGTCATGCAAGGTTGCAAGTGAATCTAAATGATTTCACAGAGCATAAAACAAGGAATCCACACAAGCCAGCTTGAGATATATCTTACAATAGTTTAATAATATTTCAACAGATTAGCAGTGTAAGTTCAATACTCTGACATGGGTATTAGAACCGTGAACCACCTTGTCTCTGAAACGCAATGAAATTTCAAATGACAAACAAATTCATCAACCATTGTATATCTACTGCTGAAGGTCTACCGATGCCGTCACAATCTTTCAGTCCTGTGCTGTTAAAATGCATCCCAATCCTGCACGTGAATGTGGTCCTTAAGTACTCTGTAATTGTTCGTAGGGGGTCGCATGCAGCAATACCCGAGGTTGAAGAAATAATGTTCACTATTGCCACTTGTGTGTAGGCCAAGGCTTGCTGATAGGACAAGGTTGCCAAGAACCACTGAAAGGGCAGCATACAGAAGTGGATTAAAACCATGGGGAACAGAATAACAACACAAACTCAATAGGTTTCTGCGCATAAAGTATCACAAATTGTCAGCTATCACGTTGGAAATGCGTTTCACATTCATATAATTAAAATGCATAACTTATGTACATTTCTATTACCAACTAGATTCTTTATAATATATTCTGTCCCAGTGTTGTACAATGTGTATTACTGACCCTGATAGCTAATTTTCTTGTTTAAATGTGAACCTTCAGGACTGCCTCACTGCATGCACTCAAAAAACCCATGTGATAAATGTCAAAATTTAGATCAATGTCGTGGTTTCCTGGAGACGTGGAGTCCGGTAAGGTGGACGGTAGGGGGAGTGCTAGTCGTGAATATTCAAACTGTATAGTCGAGCCGCATGCAACAGTGGCTGCGCTGCAGGTGCCTGTCATTCATTTCCACTACCCTTTATACACCAACATACTCCCCTGCAAATAGCTTAACAGGGCTTATGGATATTTAAAAACCATAACAAAAGTGTCTCCAATGTACATTACATGAGAGGCAATGTGGTGCCTGTAGAATGTACCACAATTAATCATCTGTATGTAGGGTTCATTTTAACATGCATTTTATCCATCAGACAGCCTTCTTGACCAAAGTTTTCCGATTTAATTTGTCCGAACAAGTAATCTAAGTTTATTTTGCTTAACCAGGTGGGAACTCAAGTGACAAGGATAATTTCATTTGCAAGAGTGATCTGGGGCATTCATCTGCCAACTGACGATAATGATTGCCACATATAATCCCAATCGAATAATTTGCAGAGTAATTTTTTTATTTGGCAATTTGTTAACAATCAACAAGGAACACCATACTTTGAAATCAATTTCATTGAGGTCCATCAGTAAGTTGTGCTTAGTTATATAACTGCTTCTGGGCAGCATGAAACTAAAAACGTATCAACTGACTGTTTAATTATTGACATCGCTGTTCCGCACAGCTTGTTATGAGAAAGACATTGGATTTCTGGTAATTTATACGGAGCACAAACTGCATGGGTGAAGGAGAAAAACAAGGCTCACCACAAAGCAGAAAGAGAAGCTGAGCTTGGCTACTTGTGCAACTGAGAGCTTCCTGTCGCACGGAGGGGAACCTCCTGCAGGCGCAGAGCCCTGCAGAAGGGGCGTCCTGCCCCCTGCAGGGCCCACTGCACACCCTGATTGCCCTTCACCTGCAAAGCGCACACAAACTATTGAGGCACATACAACAACTACATTCCCAGGGAGGCCTCCGTGTGTCTCAAGACCTTTTGTTCACAGAGGAAACTAGACAAAATCCCACCAGCACAGAGGAAAACACGTAAATGATGCATAAATAGGCAGATAGGTCGGTGATCTACATGCTATACTGCCTCGTACAGGTACCTGGCTACACAAATTAAGAAGCAAAGCAACAATCTCAATGAGGTGCTGTTAACCACAACAATGGTTTGACGTGAATTGCAGGGCAGTGTGGGGAAGAGAAATGCTTTGAGGGCACCTATGGGCTGACACACAACAAATGAACTAAACACAATTAGCTATCATTGAGCACCACTATGATCATCACAATCATATACACACCAAAGACAAACATTGCCCAAAAGCCTCAACACACGATTAAGAGGAAATGCTATTAGTGAGCACCTATTAATGCTGGCACAGCACACAAAGGGATGGGTGGCTAACACTATGCCCGGCAGCCTTTGGCTCCCCAGTGCTGATGTTTATATACTGCACCAGGTTCTCATTTAAGGCCAAGTCGACCAAGTAGAGGCCCAGGTCCGGTTCAGATATCCATCTGTTAGCCGTGAGCGGGAATCGAACTCATGTCGCTGGGTTCTTGGCACACTACCACTCTCCCTTCTACATACACACAACACTCACACAAATCACTTACACACCGCATACATGTACCAGCAATTCTAAGCAATATACATGTGCTGTCGTCATCTGTCATTCGCAATCCGTGCTCTTGGGTACAGTGCTCATCAACGTCAATTGAACGTTTCTGAGCGATATTACTTATAACTCATGTCCCTCAGCAAAACCCAGGTGAATTGCCCACCTGCGGCAGCATCATCTTCTTCATTGTCCTCAACGGGTATATACTGTGGCTCCCTCTGAACAAGAAAAGGCAGCATTTATGTGCAATATTATACCATCACAACGCCTGCTGTTTAAATTCTATCGTATGTAAATAGCCCTGTCTGAAGGACAAGGAAGATGAATTATGCCTCATAATAGAATACTTATAAGGCCCAAGATGTTTTATTACAAGTTAATTTTAGTAAATCTATGGGTGAATAAGAGCTAACGGAAGTCTGCAATGGCCAGGTTAGTTTCAGGAGTTGGCCTTTACTAAAAAAAACATCCAATAAGTGCTACACTAGACATACTTCAAAAGCAATAATTGGTCTTACTGTTGTTTACTATGTTCTTCTTCAGCTACTGACATTGGCAAAACAGTGATAAGACAGTGTGGCAAACCAACAAAACAACTTACAAATCCGACTCACACAGCATCTAAATATGGCCATATCTTAAGGTACATCTGCAGAGAAGAATCCAATCAAATACAGTGGTAATTTACAAAGAATATGTCTGTACTACATATAATAGGCTTATGCAATAGAATACTGTAATGGGAAAAATATAGTTTTAGAAATAGGGAACCGTGGAATGAATACTTTTAGTAGGATGTCCGATTGAGCTCATATAGGGATGTGGATTTGGCCTATTTCTGCTCCAAAAAAGGCACATGTTGATGCATGGCTGTGACACATTAGGCACTATAGAGACAAGGCTCTCATTGCTAATGTAAAACTAAGTTG
This sequence comes from Geotria australis, assembly GCA_036362915.1. Taxonomy (NCBI): domain Eukaryota; kingdom Metazoa; phylum Chordata; class Hyperoartia; order Petromyzontiformes; family Geotriidae; genus Geotria; species Geotria australis. Next base: position 6,117,600 of record JAZEWU010000005.1, read on the forward strand.
ACAAAATGCAAAGTATGGAATATTGTACATCTATAAACTACAATAATAATTTTCCCTTCTGTGAAGCAACAATATAGCCGTTTCACATTCACCAACATTTACAAAACATACATACATATTACTCTAGTGCAATCATCTGATAACGTTATGCAAAACAGCTCCATTTACAATGGGACCTCATTATTAAGAAATACTGAGACAGATTGATGGCTTGTTAACCAAGCTGTCTTGCCTGCATAAATATTGTATTTATCATCTATGCATTGGAATATTTGGCCTGTGTGCATTTTCCTATATGATTAACAGCTAGATTTTAATATTTAATGCTGTACTTATAAAAAATACACATTAGCATGGGAAATCAGATACAATGTAAATCAATACGTTTGTGGATGCCCATCAACTTCAGTCTTCCCGATTAAACGCATGAGCCCCTCTACTTACATCCATAATATAACCATGGTATCCAAGATGTTGAAAGCTTTGTGTTGTGACCGCTCTCACCGACTGGACAGGGTGTCCTTGTGCACAGCCTCGTCTCCACGGTGGCCACAGCACAAAGCCCAGCAGGTATAGAGAGAACAGAGAAGTCTTCACAAAGGTGCTGAAGAACGGTTTGTTGAACTCTGTGTAGATGTACTGCAGAGACAGCAGATTCCGCAGTAAAAAAAAATTCCATTACAGTAACCCACAACACAGAAAACTATCAACTGTTCTCTTGTGGATACACACCTAGGCTGTATCAGGTTGTGTGCCATGAGTTGAGACTTTGTTAGTGGGCCACTAAGACGAGAGACACTGGCTTAATTGAAATAAGCCGACTTCAGTGAACGTGACACGACACTGAACATGGTGGCATCGCTGCCAGTGAGTGTGTTGCTGGCTCACACTGTATGTTGTACCGAGGTGAGCTCTGAGGATGCCACCCAGATGATGTCCACCAGAAGCAGCGCACCTAAGCCCAGCAGCATGCGCCGCCGGGTCTGCCTTGGGCCCACGTGGCCACCCTTCATTCTGCCTCTACTAGGAATGCATTCAGATCTTGCACACTGTGGACAGAAAGTGTAAATGTTAAAGCAAAGCCCCTGAAAGCTAAACATTGACCAGCATAGATGGGCCCATTACAAAAAAATAATAATTAGCAAATAGTGCATATAAAGCAAAGCTTTCAATACTCTAGTATATCCATCCATCCATCCATTTTCAGAAACCGCTTAATCCAATACAGGGTC
>JAZEWU010000005.1:6122023-6135886 GCA_036362915.1 Geotria australis
GACACTTCACGTGGCCTCAAGGTGCATATGGCCTGGCACAGGCGACGTGATGACGTCACCGCCACTTAGTGGCTTAAGGCGGTTGTTGTTGTTGCTGGTGGGGTGAGTGGTGTTGGTGGGGTTGGTGCTCGCTAACGGCACTTGCCCCAACAGTCTGTTAAGGCTATAGGGAGATCTTTGTCTTTGTTGGTGGGGTTGGTGTGGTGGGTGGTGTTGGTGGGGTGGGTGTGGTGGGTGGTGTTGGGGGGGTTTGGTGTGGAGGGTGGTGTTGGCGTGGTTGGGGGTGTTGGAGGGGTTGGTGGGGTTGCGTGCAGTGTTTTGAACCACCCACCAGTCACATAGGTCTTTGAGCAATTTCCGAGCGTCCCTTCCTCGTACACCGTGAATGTGGTGACAATGTGACTCGTGTTGAACACGTACGGTTTGGTGTCGTTCCACTGTAAAATCACGTCTTTCGTCGTGTATCCATCTAGGATTATGATCGGAGGAGAATAGTGTGGAGTGAGATTTAGTTGCAGAAATAACAATCAACCCTAGTGAAAAGTGAACACAACACATGTCTGTGCATGCCATTCTTATAACCTGCATGGACATTTAATGTAATGCTTGTCATGAAAGAAGGTGAACAATCCATGATGTAACATTTAAATTACAGGCTTGTGAGAAAACCCTATGCTGTATACATTGTGGCGCTCGACCAAGCTATTGATAGAGTACAATGGTTTACCTCATACACACAGATACATAATATCTAAAACGCCTCTTGTCAAGATTCATCGTTGCACTGGTTTCTAAGTACGTTCTAATAAGTGTTTGGGGTTTTAAAATTAATTCATCCCAAATTTGAGCCTTGTACAACTGACAAACAATGCAATAGCAAATGTACGCTTAAAGTTCCATTCATTGTCAGAAATCGCTTAATCCTGTGTACAGGGTTGCGTTGAGCCGGAGCCTATCCCGGCAGACACAGGGCGCAAGGTAGAGCTATTACCCAGGATGGGACGCCAATCCATCACAGGGCACCGGGAGAAATTTAGTCAGCAGGCCAAGTAACCTATGCGGCATGTTTTTGGACTGTGGGAGAAAACCGGAGTTCCTGGCAAAAACCCACGCAGACACGAGGGAGAACATGCAAACTCCACACAGAAAGGCACCCGACCCGGGATTCAAACCCGGGAACTTTTTTCTGTGAGGCGGCAGCGCTACTCACCGCGCCACCGTGCCGCCCACTTCGAATTCGATTCTTCGAAGCGTGATGGCTACACGACAGCTTCCCATTGCAACAAGTTCTTCTTTAGTTGCAGACAGCCCTTCAACATTTATAGATATAATAGTCAGTGCTGGCCTTAAAGGCGGGCATTGGCCTCTCTTCTTGCTCCAGACTGAGGGGCTTCTGGCGTCTGTTGAGCTTCTCCAGAAGCTCGGCTTCGAAGTGTTTGGTAGAATTTGCAGGTAATACCAAGTATTACTTGACAGGGATCGCGACGTGAAAGTTTCCACCTTGATCCCCTGCCGCCCACTAAAACACCTGTTTAGGCTTTATATATATGCTGCATATAAAATACACGATTGGACACTGAAGAGCAGTCCAGCGAAATCGATTGCTATACTCTTCTTATTCTGTGCTGCCCGCGCCTCTTCACCAGCTCGCACGGACCAGCCTGGCCGAGTCAAATAACCCCACAGCCTCCATGTGTGGAGCGACAGAGGAACCGTGCGCCTGCATGTACACACGTGCATTTGTTGGCGCTACACAAAGACGAAGAACCCCCGTATAGCCTTAACAGACTATAGGCTCAAGTGCCGTTAGCGAGCACCTATGAAGGTCGACACGGCACACGAGGAGGTGGGTGAACGGCACCATGCCGGGTCGTCTTTGTTTCCCGAGTAGCGATGTTTACACATTCCACTAGGTACTCATTTAAGGCTGAGTCGACCTAGAGGAGGCCCAGGACCGGTTCAGAAAATCGTCACTGGTGTTGGCCGTGACCGGGATTCGAACTCGGGTAGCCAAGTTTGTAGCCCAGTCACTAACCACTGGGCCACCGCTCCCCACACACACACACTCCGTTCATGTAAGCACACCGCAGTACTTACAGCTCTCCAAGTTCATGTGGCACTTCTGCGAGTCCATGGGGTAGTCATTGAGTATCATTGCGCACTCCAGTGCCATTGTCAACCTGAAAAGATGTATCAGTAACTGCGCACCGCTCACCATTGTTGTTTCAAGTCTCCATGCAGCGGATGGGTTAACGTTAACTTACTAAGTCAATTCTATAAGGCATAACGTTTGGTCAAGAATCCTAATAAAAGCCACAACTTCACAAGAGTAGCCTGTTATGTCTCCCCCCTGTCGCTCACCCTCCCTCCCTGTCTCCCTCAGTGTTTGTCTTTAAGGAAGTGACGGCCATCTTAGGGGACGCTGGCAGATTTTTGCCGCTCTTAAGATTGCCAGTTTCACGACCTTTCAGTGTATTCGAAGCAGCCTTAATTTTTTTTTTTGCTTTGGTTTTCATTAGTTATTTTTTTCTGTCGTGCAGCGCTTTATGACCCTTGGGTGAAAGGCACTCTATAAAATGCTATTAGTATTATTACTTCCATTGCTGTTATCATTGCTACTGTTATCGTTACAGCTGTTATTATTGTTCACGGAGCATATTTTTGCCTACGGATATTCTATTTGCATTACGACTACGTTTTAAGTTTGTTATAATTCATATTGTAATTGATAGTATGCATTATTAGTCCTTGCATTATTAACATGATACGTGATATTACTACGAGCAATATTACTCCGAGTAAACCACATTGAATTGGTGCAACTGTTGTTGTACCCACACACATGCTCTGTAAGATCAGGATGGGAGACATGCTCTCCCTATTCTCATTCCCATTAATTGTCCATCACAGGGCACCGGGGGCTGGCGTTCAATCCTGGGTATAGCCCTGCCTTGCGCCCTGTGTCTGCCGGGATAGGCTCCGGCTCACCGCAAGCTTCTACATGATTACGCCGTTTCTGACAATGGATCGATGATGGATTATTATTTGTATTTATTATGAACATTGTTCACCCACGAAAGCCTCCTTGAATCTCTCAACTCTTTTATTCTATGAGGCAGTGGTTCCCAAAGTGTGCGCCGCGGATATTCCAAATATTCCATATATGCCATATATTTTCTGACTTTGGGCGCCGTGGAAAAAATCCTGATACGCTAAGGGCGCCGTGAACCGAGAAAGTTTGGGAACCACTGCGATGATGTATCTGCGGAATTCTTGCAGCAGGGGGTTATATTGCTATGCACAATCCCAAACACATTTTCGGGTAGCTTTTCGGCATTAGCATGGACCGATACCAGTTGTATTCTAGGTTGTTGTTTTTAACAAAGGAAGAAAACTGTTGAATATGGTGGATTCTCATACATAACAGAGCTAGCACATACACATTTCACAAAGAAAGGTACCCAAGTCGGGATTCAAAACTCAGGCCCTTCTTGCTGCGAGGCACAAGTGCTTCCACTTGTAACATGTTTATAACTGTCCTGATGTAGGTTTTCACGGCTCGATTCATGATGGGTGCTCTTCAGAACTGTTATTTCGGGAAAGCCGTGTCGAGCGCTCTTTCTCTCTCGCTCACGATGTTTTGCCTCCCACGTTGGAAGCATCATCAGGCGTGGGAGGTGAAACGTCGCGAGGGATAGAAGGAGATCGCTCGACACGGCTATCCCGAAAGAACAGCTCTGAAGAGCAACTATCATCGGGCGGCAGGGTGGCGCAATGATAACATCTGCGCCTCACAGCAAGAAGTCCCCGGGTTCGAATCTCGGCTCGGGTGCCTTTCTGTGTGGCGTTTGTGTGTTCTCCCCCTGTTCTGCGTGGGTTTCCTCCGGGTTGTCCGGTTTCCTCCCACAAGTAAAAAAAAACACTCATTAATTATTTGTCCGATAACGTCATAATATATAGGAAGCAGTGTGTGGCAATATGGCGCCGGCAAACCGCCTGGCTACCTCCTCCGCCTCTGCGCTTTCCTCGTGCCTCTGAGTCGTTCTCTCGTCGAATGAGTACCTTTGACAGTGAACGAATATGTGCGCGTTATAAATGTAAAATTTTTATTATGTATTATTATTAACTCTGCGACGAGCGGTTAAAGGCAGGCCACCGCCCCATGGAGCCGCCTGCAGTGGTGACGGTGCCGGTAGAGTGGGCGCACCTTAAAGTGTAGAAGACGTCCCCGTTCTTGAAGATTCGTAGCATCTTGTTGTCCGCCATGACGTTGTGTGTGCTGGCCGTCTTCTCGTTTTCGAAGAAGAGGCACGGCTTCCAGATGCTGTCGATGTAGTTGTTGCCGAGGTCATACGAGTTGGCATTAGTCGAACCGTCGAAAAGTGTCGCCTGCAAGCGAGGATCGTTCCATTTCATCTGCATTATGATGGTCGTTTGGTAATCCTGGAGAGTCAAGGAGAGATATACGGGTAAGGCGCGGCGGCACGGTGGCGTCACGGTGAGTAGCGCTGCCGCCTCACGGCAAGAAGGTCCCGGGTTTGAATCCCGGCTCTTGCTGTGAGGCGCCTGTGCTACTCACTGCCTCAGCGTGCCACCCAACGCAAGTTTTCACATCGCTGAAAACCCATCGTTCGACTGTCACGATGCTCCCAGCTCTATTCTGCCCACCGTCGCAACAAGCCACAGTGACCAGCATCGTGAAGTATCTGAGTAGACCTTAATCCAAGCAGGGGACGCACGTGTACGTGTAAATGACGTGGCAATCGCATGAGATTCACAGGAATGAAGCAGATGCAGGAGTTGAGGTCTCACCATCGTGGCCTCCTGGATGGGTCCAAAGCTCTTGATGATCATGCTGCAGCTAACGACCACAGGGTCTCCTGTAGCAACCAACAAATGGCAGGGCACATCATTGTAAATAAGAGGATTAGCTTCTTGACATCGCTGATGGACTAGCGTCACATCATGACATGCCGTTCTCTCCACAGCCTTGTGCAGCGCTTTGTGACCCTCGGGTGAAAGGTGCTCTGTAAATGCTGTTATTATTATTATTGCCCTGCTTTGCGCCCTGTGTCCGCCGGGATAGGCTCCGGCTCACCACAACGCTGTATAGGATTAAGCGGTTTCTGATAATGGATGGATGGATTTATATCCATGCTCTTGGGACTGGAGTTGTGTTTTAAATATAACCAAGTAATTGAGCTAGAAATAAACTTAATTTTATGCTGGTTTTAAATACCTTTGCAACGTCGTACCCAATCTAGTTAGCAGGTCAATTAACCTATGCAGCATGTATTTGGACTGTGGGAGGAAACCGGAGTACCCGGTTAAAACCCACGAGGACACGGGGGAGAACATGCAAACTCCACACAGAAAGGCACCCGAGCCGGGATGCGAACCCTGGGCCTTCTTTCTGTGAGGCGGCAGCGCTACTCACCGCTAGGCCACCGTGCCGCCCCTAGAAGTAGCTGTTGGGTGGATGAGGGAGGGTGTCCTACACAAATGTTACTAACGCGATCTATATTACTACGAATTTCAATTTACTGGTTCATTACCACGATTAATTCATTATACAATGTTAATCATTCGTGGTGGTATCCATAGTGAACCTCTGTTTATGAGTTTAGGTCATGTGAAAAAGGTAAGTGCTGTCTGTATGTGCTCGCTCGTTTTCTCCAACATATCGACGGGTGCACCACTTAAACACTTTTTCACATGACCTAAACTCACAAACAGAGCTTCACTATGGATAACATTGGTCATGAAAGCCTTCGAGTTAATTCGTGGTGGTGTTTGTGGGGCTAACAGTGCTCTTGCGGGTTACAGATAGAGGTGCCCAGTGCATATGCGATATCATCTGGGATAGGATGTGTGGGGAGCGGTGGCTCAGTTGTTAGCGCTATGCTGGGCTACAAACCTGGCAATGACCCGAGTTCGAATCCCACTCACGGCCAACACCAGTGACGATTTTCTGAACCGGTTCTGGGCCTCCCCTAGATCGACTCAGCCTCAAATAAGTATCTAGTGCAGTGTATAGACATTGTCACTAGGGAGACAAAGGAGGCCGGGCGTTGTTGCTGGTCACCCACCCCCTCGCGTCGTGCCGTGTCGGCCTTCATCGGTGCTACTCGCTAATGGCACTTGCCCCTACAGTCTGTTAAGGCCATACGGGGGATCGTTGTCTTTGTGATAGGATGTGTACGCATAAGAAGTAGACTCACCACCAAAATTGGGCCTCAGTCTGCGCTCGTATGACTGCGACAACTCGGACATGTTGATGAACGTTCCAGCAGCCACAGTGGCACCAAGCCTGCAACACACACACACACACCACCCGTCCCGGTTATTCGCATGTACAGTGTGAATGGTGTTAATGGAAACCTACTGATTGGGCGGCACAGTGGCCGAGCGGTGAGTAGCGCTGCCGCCTCACAGCAAGAGTCCCCGGGTTCGAATTCCGGCTCGGGTGCCTTTTGTGTGGAGGTTGCATCTTCTCCCCGTGTCTACGTGGGTTTTCTCCGGGCACTCCGGTTTCCTCCCTTAGTCCAAAGCCATGCTGCTCTGCTGCATAGGTCAATTGGCCTGCAGACTAAATTGCTCCCGGTGCCCAGTGAATGACTGGCATCCTATCCTGGGTATAGCCCTGACTTGCGCCCTGTGTCTGCTGGGATAAGCTCCGGCCCACCGCGACCCTGTACACTGTACAGGATTAAGTGGTTTGGTTTTGACAATGGATAGATGGATGGAAGGGTATTTGCCCAAAACGTTTCCTATTATATATATTTTTTTCTATTAATGCCACAGTGTTATTGATTGTGCTGGGGGTCAAGGTAGAAGCGTTCACGTCGCGATCCCTGTCAGGTAGTACTTGGTATTGCCTGCGAATTCTACCAAACACTTCGAAGCCAAGCTGAAAGACAACGATGTCCAGAAGCTAGCCATCGTGCTTCGAAGAATCGCAAAGAAGAAGATTGATTGTGCTTGTGCACCACTGCCGAGCAAGCATCACAACATTGTTTACGTTTAAGTTATTTGGCCGGTAGCGTGGCGCAGTATTTAACCACACTTGTGCCTTACAGGAACAGCCACCTTGGGTTTGATTCCCGACCCGGACACCTCTCTGCGTGGCGTTTGTATGTTCGCCACCTGTTCTGCATGGTTTCCTCCCGTTTTCCTGGTTTTCTTCCATGGCTAAAAACAAATAATGTAACTGATATTGACCAAACATCCCAATGCTGAAACATTACCTGCAAATTACTAAATAGGGATTACATGTAGCAACATCACCTCCTAACTGCAAAAACTGAACGTCTTGAGGCTCAATGAGGTTTTCCCAGGTAAAGAGAGACCATAAATGGATGTGTATTATTACAGCAGAAAAATACCCAATGAGCTTGCAAGCTCGTTACGGGATTCCTGCGACACAACAAACACGCTACTTGACAAAAATAAATACAAATCTAAGAATAACAAAATAAGTAAACACAAAAAACATTTATACACAGCATTGCACAGAATTGACCAAATGTAAACTACATAAATAATATTGTTAAACATTGCGATGGGAAAAAAAATCTAGGTAGCTTATTGCAAATTGAGAGGGAACAAGTGTAACATTTGCAACATTTCAAACAGAAATCAAGATTTGCAATCACAGCTCGTCAGAAGCACAATAAAACAATACAATAAAAACAATGGATGGGCGAGCATTAAGCTGCTGCTTTAAGACAGATGATGGGGATCAAGGTAGAATCGTTCACGTCCCGATCCCTGTCAAGTAGTACTTGGTTTTACCTGCAAATTATACCAAACACTTCGAAGCCGAGGAGCTGAAAGACAACGATGTCCAGAAGCTCAACAATGCCCGCCGCCTCTAAGGCCAGCACTGACTGTTATATCTCTAAATGTTGAAGGGCTGTCTGCGACTAAAGAAGAACTTGTTGCAATGGGAAACTGTCATAGAACCATCACGCTTCGAAGAATCGAATCGAAGACAGATGATGGTGATTGCTGCTGCTTTCGTGCAGTAGAACGTTCCAGATGGCTAGGGTGCACCTATGGAGAAACTGTACAGTACTTATAAACAACCTATCTATCACGTTATCACGATTCACACCAAACACATCATCATCATTACCAGAATGCAAGCCAGGCCACCACCGCCATGCGGAGTCCCCGAGCAGCCATCATCCGACGATGAACGGTGACGGGAGCAGCAGGAGCACCGGACAGGAGCCCAGGTCACTTCACAGACACCGACCTGCACGCCAGGTGCACAGGCCTTATGTAGTCCGTATTTTTAGACAAGCGGCAGCAGCAGGTGACGCGGCCGCTGGACCCTTTCCACATTGGTGGGCATCACGTTTCACTGTTTGGCGTTTGAAGGCACGGTGTGCTTGTACAGACTAAGGAAATTATGTGTGCACCTGCGTGTGTGGACGAGTTTGCTCACAAACAACCCCTCCAGGCTTGGTGACAATGTGTGATCTTTTGGGGAGCGGTGGCTCAACGGTTAGCTCGCTGGGACACAAACCTGGCATTGACCCGAGTTCGAATCCCGCTCACGGCCAACACCAGTCACTATTTTCTGAACCGGTCCTGGGCCTCCCCTAGGTCGACTCAGCCTCAAATGAGTGCCTAGTGCAGTGTGTAAACACTGCCAACTAGGGAGACAACGGCGGCCGGGCGTAGTGTTGGTCACCCACCCCCTCGTGTGGCGTGTCGACCTTCGTAGGTGCTCGCTAACGGCACTTGACCCTACAGTCTGTTAAGGCTATACGGGGGATATTTGTATTTTGTTCAAATGTACAACATGGCCAAGAGAACTCTATTTAAACGTTGCTCCACAAATTCCCTATCTGCTATATTGTCAGAATCGTTACAATTGTCAGAAACCGCTGAATCCTGTACAGGGTTGCAGTGGACCCGAGCCTATCCCGGCAGACACAGGACGGAAGGCAGGACTATACCTAGGATGGGGCGCCAGTCCATCACAGGGCACCCGGGGAAATTTAGTCAGCACTCCAATTAACCTATGCAGCGGCATGTCTTTGGACTGTAGAAGGAAACCGGAGTTCTCGGCGAAAACCCATGCGGACACGGGGAGAACATGCAAACGCCATACAGAAAGGAATCCGAGCCGGGATTCGAACCGGGTTGTTTCTTGCTGTGAGGCGCCAACGCTACTCACCGCTATTCCACCGTGCCGCCCTGCATCACACATCTGTCGCCATTTCCCAAGACTCGTGTTTCCCTCCATCGTATTGAGTCATGTACAACGTGTAGAATTGGGTATGTCCAGGGTTATGGGTTAGGGTAGGGCCAGGGGTTGGGGTTAGAGTTAGGGTTTAGAGTTACAGGTCAGGGTTGTGGCTATAGGGTTAGGGGTTCGAGGTGAGTGGTGTGGGTATTTGTCCGCCCTCTTACATTATAAGTTCCATCCATCCATTGTCAGAAACCGCCTATCCCGACAAACACGGGACGCGAGGCCATTATAAGTTCATTAGCAAAATAACTTAGCAGACAATACCCACAGAGATACACAGAGACCCATAGAGATACATAAATACGTATAAAGACACATAGAGATACATACAGATCCATAGAGACTGATAGGGATACACCCCCAGATACCGACCTCCTCACCACACACTCACCCCCTCACCACACACTCTGTCCTCATAGCTACTGTATCGAGAACTCGGTCACTCGCATAACTCTTCGAAGTTGAGTCCCAGAGACACGGGGCTGGTGTCTCGACGAGCGTTACCCAAAGATGTCAAAAAATGTGTCGAATAATGTGGGAGCCAGAGGACATCCCTGTCGCACCCCATGGTGACCAGGGAATGGCTCCGACTCCCGACCACGTAGCTTTACCGGGGCTCGCCCACCAGCAGCCTTAATCATTTATTTTTTGTTCCTTTGGTTTTTAGTGGTTGTTTTTTCTTTCGTTGTTGACATGCCGTTCTCTTCGCGGCCCTTGTGCAGCGCTTTGTGACCCTCGGGGGAAAGGCGCTATATAAAATGCTATTATTATTATCATGAAGGTCCTTAATGATTGTGAACTAAGAGTCAGGGACTCCGAAAGCACGAAGAACAACCTACAGTCCTGGCCTACTGATGATATCGTAGGCCTTGACCAGGTCAACGAAGCAGAGATGCAGGTCCTGTTAGAATTCCCTGCAGCAGCCGGACAGAGAATATGGCATCTGTGCAGGACCGCCCTGGTCTGAAACCACATTGGGGTTCTGCAAGCCTCTCCTCAATGTGCCTGGAAAGGCGATATTTTATTATCCTTGCCAGGACCTTTCCCGGCACACTGAGGAGGGAGATGCCCCTGTAGTTGAGTGAGTGAGTGTGTGAGTGAGTGACTGGGTGGGTAAGTGGGTGAGTGAGTTTAGTGAGTGCGTGAGTAGGTGAGTGAGTGATTGTGTGAGTGAGTCGGTGAGTGAGTGCGTGAGCTGGTGGATGAGTGAGTGGGTGAGTGAGTGGATACGTGAATGGGTCAGTCAGCGACCTTACGCTTCAAGCAATGCTACTGATGATGTTGCTGATGCTGCTGCTGATTCCGCAGTTGTTGGTGCGGCCACGGATTAGAGCGGATTACAGGACATTGTGGCACAGATCAGGGAATCACAAAGAGAAGTCATCACAATGTGCTGATGTCGGGGTGGTCCGCATGTATTGTGACCCCCCCCCTTCAGACACTCATAGAGAAGCATAGATATATGTTTATTATTCGAGCAGAAAAATACCGAGTGAGCTTGCAAGCTCTTTACGGGACTTCTGCGACACAACAAACATGCGAATTGCTGACAATATTTTTTTATATATACAAGATTCATATCTTTACATAGACACCTGTAGAGATACGCGGAGACCTGAGGAGAAACATAGACTACACTCGCCACGCCCCCCATGTCTATTAAAGGGATTTCCCGCGCTTTTTGCTGACATTGATTTGGGAGTCACTGCAGAGAGGCGAGGTGGGTCACTACATACTCTAGAGTCTAGACTCTAGAGCACATTGGAATATGTCATTTGATATAATTCACACACACATGGGTGATTTGATATGATTTATATTGCCATTAGTGATTTAATATAATGAATATTGACAAAATGTACTTGAAATCATGTTGACATGGGTGGTTTAATGTAATGTATATTGACATTTGTGGTTCAATACCACAGCGCACATTGACATGGGTGGTTTAATATCATATTGAATATTGATATTGATTTCAGTATATAGTGACATACCTCATGTATTATAATATAGTACTATATATATTGACATCGGTGATTTGATATCATTATGTGTATTGACAAATATTGTATTATGTCTATTGCCTTGAGTGATTTGATACCATAGTGCATATTAACATATATAGCTGACATTGATTTCATAGTGTATATTGACATAGGCGATTTAATATAATAATTAATATTTACACGTGTGATGTCACATAGTGCACATTGGCATACACAGATACAAAGACTTATAGATACACAGCCACTCGCAGAGATACACAGAGACTGATATAGATACACAGAGACTCATATAGACTGATATAGATACACAGAGACTCATATAGATACACGGAGACGCATAGAGATGCATAGACTCATAGAGATACATGGAGACTCATATATATATAGACACGTAGACACTCATAGAGATACATAGAGACTCATAGATATATAGACACGTAGACACTCATAGAGATACATAGAGACTCAGATACAGAGATCCACAGAGGCACATACGCATACAAATACACAGGCACATAGAGATACATAAAGACTCATACATACACAGAGACACATAGAGATACATAAAGACACATAGAGATACATGGAGAGTCATAGAAATACACAGACTCATAGGTGGTCTGTAGGGCTCCATATGGTTTTTCATTGTGTTTACAACAAGATTCTTCAACTTATTCCCATCCCACTGTTTTGCACTACTTTGTCTCAGTAATTTATTGGCATTATTTTACCGTTTTGTCTTGTGTAAAACTGCGTGTTGCTGTTTACATTATGATTACAGCACTTGACCCTGCAGTCTGTTAAGGCTACAGGAAGGAGCTTTGTCTTTGCATGAGTGGGCAAGCCTTGCCAATGTTATAGAATGTAAGGAATGTCAGGAATCTGCTAAATTCGCTCTGGGATACAAGCATTCCCTCTGGGAATTTTACTGTGGGATTATTACTCTATGATTCAGTATTCCCTCCAGGATTTTTACACTGCGATTAGAAATTCACGTGGGATTTTCACCGTGGGAATTTTCCTCTGGATACAGCATTCCTTCTGGAAAAGTCACTGTGGGATTATTACTCAGTAATACAGCATTTGTTCTGGGAATTTTATTCTGGGACTTTCACTCTGATATACATCATTCACTCTGGGATTTTCTATCTGGAAAACAGCAATTCCTTGTGATTTTTCCCTCGGAATACAGAGTGATTTTCACTCTGGGATAAAAAGTTCTTCTGGTATTTTCACTCTGAAATTTTTACTCTGAGATACAGTATTCCCTCTGTGATGTTCCCCCTTTAGACGGCATGGTGGAGTAGCGGTGAGTAACGCTGCCGTCTCAGCAAGAAGGGCCCGGGTTTGAATCCCGGCTCGGGTGCCTTTCTGTGTGGAGTTTGCATGATCTCCGCGTGTGTTTTTGCCGGGCACTCCGGTTTCCTCCCCAGTCCAAAGACATGCAGCTGCCACTCACCCACCCACTCATCAACTCACTCATTAACTCACTCACCCACTCACTCATTCACTCACGCACCCACTGCAGAGTAAATTGCTCCCGGTGCCCTGTGATAGACTGGCGTCTCATCCTGGGTATAGCCTTGCCTTGCGCCCTGTGTCTGCCAGGAGAGGTTCCGGCTCGCCACAACCCTGTACAGCATTAAGCGGTTTCTGACAATGGATGAATGAATGTTCCCCCTGTTTTCACAGGGACCCCTCTATCTCACCATGGACTCCTCCTCCCGTCTGCTCACGGGGAGAATCCGGATTCATTCGGGAGATCCAACCCGGGCATTCACCTCCCCCCGACTCCCACCTCCCTGGGGGACCGATCACGCATCCCGGAGTGGATCAGGAATGGGATTCGGATCTGGGTTCGGATCGGGAATGGCATTTGGATCTGGATTGGGAGAATCCCGTAGCCTGGCGCTGGCCCTAACAGCCAGAGCAACATCGGAACTCCAGTTCGGTTCTGGACCAAGGTTCCGGTTGGGATCCGCCGCTCAAGGTTTTGGGCTCGAATCGGGATTGGGATTAGGATCTGGATTGGGATCGGGGTCTGGATTGGATGTTGGGAATCTCCACTCCTCGTTTGGTTCCCTAGGAAGCGGGATTTACCACGGAGCAGATCTGGCTTTCGGGCAAACACCGGTATTTGATCTGGGATCAGGGTTGGGATCAACGGGATTGGGATCAGGATTGGGATTCGGTTCAGAACTCGACTCGCTCCTGGCCGAGACCCTAAACTCGACGCGTCTAAGGACGGGACCTGGATTATTGGGATTGGGATCAGGGTTCGAATCTGTCGCTGGGTTTGGATCGGGATCAAGCGGATCGGGAATTTCGGGAATGTCCGGATTCCCTGGAGTGACTGGGGAACATGTGGTGGTGGGATTTGCGGGAGAGGCAGAGAGAACACGCAGTGAATCGGAGGAGAAACTGGCTTCGTGAGTAATGTGTGTGAGTCTGTGCGAGTCTGAGTGGGTGAATCAGCGTATGTGAGTGTGTATGAGTCTGTGTGTGGGTGAGTCAGTGAGTGGTAAGTGAGTGGGTCATTGTGTGAGTGAGTGAGCGCTACTTACTAACAGCCCTTGGGGATCAAGGTAG
>JAZEWU010000005.1:6139401-6155360 GCA_036362915.1 Geotria australis
CATATTAAACATGTGAGTGAGTGTGTGTGTTTGTGTGTTTATATGAGTGGTGGCGCAGTGGTTAGCATGCTGGGATATAAACCCGGCCACCACCCGAGTTCAATTCCCGCTCACGGCCACCAACACCAGTGGCGATTTTCTGAACCGGTCCTGGGCCTCCACTAGGTCGACTCAACCTCAAAATGAGTATCGAGTGCGGTGCATACGCATTACCACTTGGGAGACAAAGGCAGCCAAGCGTGATACTGGCCACCCACCCGCTCTGTGTGTGCCGTTTTCATAGGTGCCAATCACTACTAACAGCACTTGCCCTGTCTCTAACACTGGCTCTTGTCTCGAACTCTGGCTCCTGTCTCTAACACTGATAGATGGTTATTATTACTGCAGAAAAATACCCAGTGAGCTTGCAAGCTCTTTACAGGATTCCTGCGACACAACTAAGTACGATTCCAGGGATCATTCGATTCTCCTTCGTAGAATCGATTCGCAGCATCAATAAAACAGCTATTGCGCATGCGCGACTTCAAATCTTTTGCGCTGTGGTACGACAGGATGCGATTTGTTAGCGCGCGTGATGATTACGATCACGGTGGAGATATAGTGTAAACAGTTACACGCACGTGGAGGGGACAAGCCCTGCACACGTGGTGTACACACTACACGGTGAACACTCGGGTACACACAGGGGTTATTGTGTAAGCACGTGTGTACCACTATATGCGATGGAGGAGGTTCGTTAAGGACGTCACTGGGCCATTGGAGGCAGTGGCCCTCGAGCAACAACAGGGCGGAGGAGCGACGCTCACAACAGCGAGCGGAGTGCCGGGTGCCTAAATCTCAGTGAGTTGGCGCAGTCGGGAACACAGGTGGTGCCTCGGCCAGTCAATCTCAATCAGTCAGACCTTTTTCATCGGGGTATGTCCTTCGACCTGTCAGCCAGCCTTCGACACGCTACGAGGCCTCAAGTACACCTGGCCTGGCACGAGCGCCGTGAGGACATCATCGCCAATTGATGGCGAACGGCGATTGTGTGTGCTTGTGTTTCTGCGTGTGAGTGTGTCTGATGACACGCAGATCTAATTTAATCAATTAGCAAATATACATTGTTGACATTCCGCCCCGGGTGTCTTTCTGTGTGGAGTTTGCGTGTTCTCCCCGGTCCGCGTGGGTTTTCGTTGGGCACTCCGGTTTCATCCCACAGCCCAAATACATGCTGCTGCGTAGGTAAAATGTCCTGCTGACTAAATTTACGCCTGTACCCTGTGATGGACTGGCGTCGCATTCTAGGTATAGCCCTGCCTTGTGCCCTGTGTCTGCCGGGATAGGCTCCGGCTCACCGCGACCCTGTACAGGATTAAGCGGTTTCTGACAATGGATGAATGGATGTTTGTGTCTATGATGACACGCAGATATAATTTAATCAATTAGCAATTATGCATCGTTGACAATCAAAAATCATGGGATGTTAAATCCTGCTTATCTGCACTGTACAATCAAATGTTGACCTAGTAACGGGCCTCCCTAGCAACGGCGGCCATAGCAACAGACGGCCTAGCAATCATATGTAATGTGGCAGTTGGGGTGTCATTCTATATTGAGTCTTCCCATTGGCTGTTCGTGTATCGTGACAACCCTGCGGAGGAGTTGGCCAATCAGCTGTCCTCTCGGCTCGGTGATAGATGTTTATTATTACATTAGAAAAATACCCAGCGAGCGTGCAAGCTCTTCACGGGATTCTGCATTGACACAACAAACTGATCGTATCATCGCCATTTAGCGGTGGAGCGGAGCGGTAACATACTAAACTAACTAAATACTCAAGGATCCTGGATATGTTTTGTGTGTGGCTAAGCTGATTTTCGAAGTGTGGAAAAAGAACAACGGATTTTTCAAATTTCTGCTTGAAAAGTGTTTTAACACTCGGCTGTGCATTTCCCGCCTGGTCAGCACTGGTATCGCCGAGACGGCCAAAGGACGCAGTAAAGGCCAGTGGTTATAAATGCTAATTATGGTGATGGTGGTATTGCTGATGATGATGATGGTGCTCGTTCGGCTGCTGTTGATGGTAGTGTCTATTATGATGCTGCTGCTGTTGATGATAATAATAATACAATTTATAACGCGTACAAATTCCCCGCCTAGCCGAAGCGAGACGCAGATACTGAGGCGCGTTTGTGTGGTGAGTTGATGGGTCTCTGTGTGAATCTGAGTCTCTTAGCCAATATGTCTGTGTGTGAGTCTGTGGGTTTAGGTGTTGGTGGAGCGGTGGCCCGGTGATTAGCGCACTGGGCTACGAATCTGGCGACCCGAGTTCGAATCCCGTTCACGGCCAACACCAGTGACGATTTTCTGAACCGGTCCTGGGCCTCCCCTAGGTCGACTCAGCCTCAAATGAGTACCTAGTGCGGTGTGTAAACATCGCCACTAGGGAGACAAAGGCGGTCGGGCGTGGTGCTGGTCAGCCCACCCCCTCGTGTGCCATGTCGACCTTCATAGGTGCTCGCTAACGGCACTTGCCCCTACAGTCTGCTAAGGCTATACGGGGGATCTTTGCCTTTGGGTTTAGGTGTGAAACGTCTCTGGGCTTCTGTGTGAGTCTATGGGTCTGTGTGTGCATGTATTCTCAAGATGGCACCCCCCATACCTCAACCCGAGAGACACGGAGACACGAGGAAGACACGGGGGGAAGAGGGAAACACGGGCAGACGAGGGAGACACCAGGAGACGAGAGACACACAGAGACACTGGTCCTCGTCTCCAGACGTGACCAAAATTCTGATCGAGTTCCACAACGATGATGAGACGGTGAGCTTTCTACATCATCATCATAAGCTATAGCATCACAATTACCACCATCAGCGACATCTTTACTATCATCGTTATCATTATCACCAGCATCAACTACATCACTCACCCACTCACCCATCCACTTCCTTACTCACCCCGCCCATCTACCCACCCGGATACTCAATCACTCACCCACCCTGTCACTGACTCACTCAGCCACCCTCCCACGCACCCACAAACCCACCCATCCACAAACTTATCCCCTCCACCCACTCACACATCCACCGACCCACTAATTTATTCAATAATAATAATACAATTTATAACGCGCACAAATTCCCCGCCCAGCCAGAGCAAGACACTCTCTCAGCCACCTACTCACTCACCCAGCCACCCACCCACTCATTCACAAACCCACCCACCCACTCCACTCCACTTACTCACCCACCCACCACCTACTCATCCACCCAGCCACTGGCCTAACGCTCCCAACCAATCACCCACGTATTTACTCATATGCTCATCTAACCACCCACCCACTCACTCACTCACTCACCCACCCACTCGTTGACTTACTCGCTCACCCACCCACTCACTCACCCATCCATCCAATCTCTAAACGTCCCCTCTCCTATACCAGGTGGCTACTCGGAGAGACCTGGGATCTGTGATGCCACCCTGCTCCTCCTCCATCCAGACCTCCCCTTCCTCACCTCAACCTCCTCCATCCCCGGCGACCCACGTCTCCCGTTTCACGCAAGCTCCTGTGCTGGACACGGGGGAGACGTGCGCGGAGTCACGGGGAGGCCGCGCGACGGGACACGAGGACAGGGAACGCAAACAGAGACACGAGGACAAAGGACACACGGACAGGGAGCACGAGGACAGAGGACGTGCGAGAGGACACAGGGGACACGTGGACAGGCGAGGCGATAGAGGGACCACATGTGGTGGCTGCAGCGTTGCTGGTCACGGTGGTGGTCGTGGTGGTGGTGGGCAGGTCCAGATGCACCACGTCCACCTCCCAACAACAACAGATGCCCATGGCCACCCACACGATAGCTGCATCCATCACGATCAACACCACCATGAAGATCAACACCACGATGACGATCAACACCACGATCACTGCCATGGTCACCACAACCTCCAACACCCTTGTCCTCCTCCCGCTCAGAAGCAGCTTGAGCAGGGGTGCCGCGACCTGCGCAAGGGAGGTTACCGCCAGTCGGCTTCTCCGCCCATCGAGCGCCCGCGCCACGGCCGCCAGGCCTTTCCGCGTGACATAGAGTTGGACCTCCACAGACGGACGGCGCAGCTTCGCTCTCGCAGCCGCTACAAGAGCACAGAGAGGAGCGGAGGAGGAACACGAGGCAGGAGCAGGAGGACGGCGATGCGAGGCGTGGAGGAGGCTGAAGGAGGGCGGGGGAGATGCTGCGAGAGTTGTGTTTGTGGTCTCCAGACCCAGGGCCACGACGGCCCGAGAGTAAAGTGCTGCAAGGATGATCCTCACCACGCGCAGAGAAGCCCCGCTTCTCAGTCCCTGGGTGCGAAGTGGAGACTCCGGGCGGTGCAGGGAAATTCTGTGAAGCAGCAGCAGCAAGAGCAGCAGCAGCAGGAGGAGGAGGAACAGGAGGATGAGGATGAGGACCGAGCGAACCCCAGCGGCTCTAGTGGCGACAGCTCTCCGACCGAGCCGCCCTCTTCCTCCTCCTCCCCTTCATCGTCATCGCCTCCTTCATCATCGCTCTCGGAGCTCTCGTTGGCGTCGGAGCCCGAACTGGACTCGGGAGCGGAGACGGTGTTCGCGGCCGTCGTGCAGTCTCCTCGGGGGCCGCGTGCTGCCAGACAGCATGGCCAGTGGACGGCGGCCATGATGCTGGGGCCGGGCAGTGTGTGCGCCTCCAGGGGGCCCGGCGGAGAACTCGCCGTGCAGATGAACCTCTGCGGCCGATGCGACAAGGGCTCGCTTCCGAGGAAGGGGAGACGAGATGACGGAGAGGAGGGCGGAGGTTCCCGAACTCGTGAGAGGATGCGCGGTCGCTCGTGCACGCCCGGACGAGCCTCCAGCAAGCCGAGCGGCTCCCTCAGACCGCCCGGCACGGGAGTCA
This sequence comes from Geotria australis, assembly GCA_036362915.1. Lineage (NCBI taxonomy): Eukaryota > Metazoa > Chordata > Hyperoartia > Petromyzontiformes > Geotriidae > Geotria > Geotria australis. The sequence continues at coordinate 6,144,300 of JAZEWU010000005.1, forward strand.
GACACGGAGGAGTGCGGTCCACCAGCGGGTCTCCAGGGAAGAAGAGGAGGGGACAGACCACCGCCAGGGCCAACCTCACCACCGCCTCCAGCAACAGCTGCACCACCACGGCCAGGCCTGGCCCCGTCTCGGCCCCCAGTGCAGTCACCCCATCCGCGTTCTCTGCCGCCGTGGTCATCCAGGCGATGGTGCGCGGCTTCCTCGCGCGCTGCCGCCTCGCGACGGCGGGGGTCGAGGCGCACGATGGCCGCGGGCGATTCCTCCTGAACCGCACGTTCGTTTCAGCGCCGTATGTGGCCGCGGCGGAGCGGCGTGCGGCGGCGGTGATCCAGAAGGCCTGGTTGCTCCATCGGGTCCGGCGCAGGACGCTGGTGAAGAAGAAGGTCACCGTGAAGAGGAGGGTGAAGAACGTGCGGGCGGTGGAGAAACTGAGGCGGACGGAAATGGTGTAAGAGGGGTTAGGGTTGACAAGGAGATGGAGGTGTGGGGAGAAAGGAAGGCACGGGAAGACAGGGCGACGTGGGGAGACACCGGGAGAGAGACACACACATGAACTGATGGATAGGCACGGAGGTAGGAAGAAGCACGGCGAGGGAGAGAGAGTGGAAGAGGCAGAGGTGCAAGGAAGGTTTCTCTTGGGTTAAAGCAGGTCCCTGCCGCGGACAGTCGGCATCAGATTGATATATAGTTTGCATAACGCCTTCCGCAATAAGCAACGGCAAACAGCGACTCGCGGTTTATAACCTTGACTGGTGTAGCAGAGCTGACGTGCGGGATAACACAACTGAACACATCACACGGAGGAGACCTTCACGGTCCGGATCATCATCGAATGTTCGCCATCGCGCGAGTTCAACATGTCGTGGCGACGCCTCTGCCACTCGACACGGCCAATTACATAAATATGTCACATGATGAACAAATGCGGCCAATGCATCACCGTTTCAGCAGCAATGCCGGTAATACTGAAGAGTGATCCACACACGATAATTAACGACTGTGTTGGATGTTTCACTGGTAGCTACACAGTGGCAGTGCAATGGTACCACTTGCGCCTCACAAGTGGTACCATTGGTTCCATTCTCGGCTTGGGTGCCGCCTTTTTGCGTGGAGTTTGTGTATTATTGGTGTCCATGGGGGTTTTTACGGGGTACTCCGGTTTTCTCCCACAGTTAAAAAAACACACTCACTTGTCTTGCACCCCCAATTCCTTTCCCTCCCTCTCCCCATACTCACCATTTCGGAGCCAGAGCGACTCCTCCCCACCCCACCCCCTGGAACCTCACCTCGTTTCTTAGAAAGTAACCGAGTGAACAAAAAAATAAATAAGAAGAGGTTTTTTTTTATGCTTTATTAAACAACACTGTGACAATGATTGATGATGCTTAATCCCTGACGTAACCTCAAGGAAGAGGGGAAAACTGTATATGGTGATGACTTTCCCATTATACCCCCTCCCTCCACCCCCGGAGCTGTGCTAGTGTGTTTGTTATTGTTGTAAACTTTAATGCATAAAAAACGTGTACTATTTAACAGATAGCATCTAATATATGGAGGACGCAGTATCTGGCATATGTTGGTGCCGGCTTACTGCCTGGCTGCCTTCCCCCTCCCTTGCCTCTGCGGTTCCTCCCACCTCTGAGTCGTTCTCCTCTCAATTGGAGAGTGAACGAATACTGCGCAGCGCGTTATAAATGGTAAGTTAGAATTATTATCATCAGCAGGCATATAAATTAAACGTGTGGATCGACGTCCAACATCGATGCCTGGGTAAAGCTGAGTGGTGGATTTCTGGAGCGCCTTGGGACCTCTGGTTGTAAAGCACTATATATTTAATTTAATACATTTAATCTCAGGTTTAACGAAACAAGTAATTCAGTCAAAGGTCCGGGTTTTTGCCATTTATAGAAGGTCCAGACCTCTCTCTATTATTCTCTTTACCCCATACAAAATATGTCCCGTTTTTTTGTGTCTCCGAAGTGGCAAGCCGAAAGCCCACCTGCAGCTGACAGCTCTTTCCAAAACAAAAAAACAAAAGCCATATTACTCCCATGATGGCATCTCGTCATTGGCTTCCAGTGAAATACAAGATTGATTTTAAGAATTTGATTCTTACATAAGAAGCTCTTATAGCGGGAGACTCCAGACTGTTTGATAGAGACGCTGTCTCCCTGCGAGCCTCAGCAGTCTGGATTGAGGTGTGCTGGTTGAGCTCTTTTCTGTTTTCCTCGGGGGCGGCTTAAGAGGGAGGGAGAGGCAGCCTGTTGTGCTCAAGGCCTACGGCTGTGGAATTCTACTCCTGAGTGTACACAGGCGCTCCCTCTCTCGAGATGTTTAAGTCTAAGCTCAATATTGTTTTAATAATTTAGTATTTTATTTGTGTTATTCAAATTTAACTGTCTGTTAAACGTGTGGTGTTATATAAATAAAGATCGTTATTGTTGTATTACCATACTGAATGCTTCGGCCACTTTCTTACCAGTATGCCATACCGGACCATACCAGCTTACCCGATCCTCTGTCACTCACCCATCCACTCACCCACCCACCAACTCGCCTACTCACCTACCCACCCACCTAAGGGGGGGGAGGCACGACGGGTTCAGAAAATCGTCACTGGTGTTGGCCGTGAGCGGGATTCGAACTCGGGTCGCCAGGTTTGTGGCTCAGCACGCTAATCACTGAGCTGCCGCTCCCCACACTCACCCATCCATTCACTTACCAACCCACCCACCCACCAACTCACCCACCCACTCACGCACCTTTTCACCTTCTCACCCACTCACCAACCGGCTTACTTTCCCCTCTGCCTCTTCCCATTTCTCCCCGGAGTCCCGGGTGAGTTCTCCGGTCTCCAATCGCCATCGCACGAGGCACGCAGTCCCGATGAGTACGAGCAGCATCCCCAGAGCCATCACGGCCAACGGGAGCCAGTCACAGAACGCCGGCTTGGACAAGGGGGCCATGGAGAAGAGGGTGTAGGAGGACGTGTCCTCAAAGTGCACCTGGCCTGGCACAGGCGGCGTGGAGACGTCCCTGCCACTTAGTGGCGAGCGGAGGTTGTTGTTTCTCTGTAGCCTAGTCTGTGTACAGCCAGTTTCCGCCACAAGGCATCTCCACGAATTATGGTACACTTGTATTCTGTTTAACTTCATTGATGCAGTTCAAGGATGGTTTAAGATTTTTAAAAATCCTATAATTACTCTGGTCCCTACGACTACCTAGTGCGGTGTGTAAACATCGCCATTAGAGAGACAAAGGCGGCCGGGCGTGGTGCTGGTCACCCACCCCCTCGTGTGCCGTGTCGACCTTAATAGGTGCTCGCAAACATCACTTGCCCCTACAGTCTGATAAGGCTATACGGGGGATCTTTGTCTTTGGGTATGTAAGACAAAGATCCCCCGTATAGCCGTAACAGACTGTAGGGGTCGAATGCTGTTAGCGAATAGCACCTATAAATGCCGACACGACACAAGCGGGTGGGTGGCTAGTACCGCGCCCGGCCGCCTTTGTCTCCCTAGCGGCAATGTTTACACACCGCCCCAGGTACTCATTTGAGGCCGAGTCGACCGAGGGGAGGTCCAGAACAGGTTGAGAAAATCGTCACTGGTGTTGGCCGTGAGCAAGAATCGATCTCGGGTCATAGCCAGGTTTGAAGCCCGGCATAGCGCTAACCGCTGAGCCACCGCTCCCCGCACGCACACAGACGGCGCACGCAGACGCACCGTGCACGACTCGGCACCACATCGTGACGCTGCGCCCGGAGAGACCGCGCGCGGGTAAATTAATTGACGAGACGCGCAGGTGGGGAGGCGCCACGCGAGAGGCGGGGGAGTGTGTTGTAGGAGGAGGAGGTGGGGAGAGTGGGTCTGTTATGCCTGAACGCAGGCAGGAGACGGAAACGTGACGATGCCGGAGTGACGAGGAGCTTCGTTGCTGGACCGAGCGACCTCCATCACTCCCTCACATCGAGAGAAGGAAGCACCGTGGAGACGTAGAGATAAGAGGACAAGTGAAGGAGCAGCATGTGTGTGGGTGGCTTAATAATAATAATAATAGTCCCCACCCTGTTTCCCGCTCGTGACCTCGACCATCTATCCTCGGCCACGTGTCAACTCGCGTCGGAGGAGCAGGTCGACGACCATGTGCGCCTGGGGTGAGCGTGTGTGGCGTCTCGCTCTGCTGCCCTCCGTACTCCTGCTGCTGCTGCTGCCCGTGAGTGCCCTCTGCTCGACCCACAGCACCCCCCCGCTACACACGGGTGTGCGGTATCGTTGCGACATTAATGCTGAGAGTTAAAACGTTCGAACAGAGACCGAAAACATAATCTGTAGACAGTATTGTAATGGAGAAAGTGTTTGTATGCACGTCCGCAATGATTGTACCAGCTTCGAATCATTCAAAAGTCAAAATTCAATCCGCACAACACCAATACTTTTATGTCTTGTTTAAGATATAATTTCATCGTATTGAATACACTTCTGGAATTTTAACACAATAAACATTTCCATTTTTGCACTAGTTCCATCAACCCCTTTTAAGTCACTCTTCCGTCTTTATCCTGACGTCAGAAGAACGTGTTACACGCTTGCAACAAGAAAGCCCATAATGGTTAATCACGATTGACTGATGATAATAATAATAATAGCATTTATAGAGCGCCTTTCACCTGAGGGTCACAAATCGCTGCACAGGGCTGTGAAGAGAACGGCATATCAATAACATCAAGACAGACTAAACTGTCTTGATGATGGTGATGATTGTTTGATCATAATGGTTAATGATTGACTGATTATGATTGTTTGATGATGATGATCAGCGCGTTGCTGTGTCGCCACAGACGAGGATCATCGTGAGCTCGAGTCCGGAGTGCCACCAACCCCGCGGGAACCTCGCCTGCTCCTCGGAGCCCCGCAGGGCGACACGGAACGACCCCAGGGCCTCGTGCGTGCAACAGGCGCGCTACTTACTGACATCAGCATCAGCAGCAACATCAACATTAGCATCATCAGTTGTATCAGCTGGATCATCGACAGCATTAACGGCAGCAGAAGCAGGTGTACCATCATTCGTAGCAACTGACGGTTCTTCATCAGGAGCAACAGCATCATCAACGTCATCATCATCATCAGCAAAACTATCAGCAGCAGGCGATGAAATATCATCAGCGGCAGCTGCAATAGTAACATCATCACTATCATTAACATCGTCACTGTCGTCAACATCATCATCACCATTATCCCAATCATCACTACCATCACTATCACCCCGATCATCAATATCACCCACATCACCGCCATCAAATCTCTTCGCGACGCGTCGGCGGCGCCTCCGATCGGTGTCGGCGCACGGATACGGTCGCGGCGCGGGTTCCGGCGGCGGAAGTTCTTCCGCTCCGGGCGCTCGAGTTCCCCGCAAGCTGTTCGGCTGGGGCGACTTTAGCGCCAGCTTCCACACGTCGCGGCTCCAGCTGCTCGTCACGGCGAAGATGGTGGAGCACGGCAACGGTTCTGTGAGCGTGCACTTCAGGCACAACGCCACGGGGCGAGGCGGCAGCGTGTCCGTGAGTCTCGGGCCGCCCGCGGCGCCGCTCCGCTTCACCCCTCACGGACCCGCCTCCGGCGAGCGGCAGGAGGAGCGCCCGGAGGAGGGGGAGCGGCAGAACCAGCACAGTCAGCGGAGGATTGAGAACCAGCGGCGGCAGCCCGAGTCACAGGAGTCCAGGCACGCCGGGACTTTCCGCTGTCGCGTCGAGTTCGAGACCGTGGATCGAGCGCTCCGGAGCGCGCCTTGTTCCGAAGCGCGCGGGTCGGGCGCCGCCGGTTTGAGTTCCGCCCCGGCTCCCGGTTCGAGCGGAGGTTCGGGTCCCGGCCCGGGCGGCGCGTGCTACCGCGAGCAGGTTCTGAGCCACATGTCGTGGATCTGCTCCAAGCCGATAAGTGCGTTTTGCATCCACGTGGTGTTTCAGGGCACCGACTACCGCTTGGCGCACAGAGTGTGCCCCGACCTCCGCGCACACCCCCAGTGGGTGAGCAAGGTGGGCGGGTGATATACACGGGGTCCCCGCATTACGTCAAAAACACGTTGCAGACAAATTGGACGTAAATCAAAACAACGTATAACGGGGATTGTTTTTTTTTCCCCATGTACAATTAATGTGATTTATGTGAGATACAATTTTCCCGCACAACTCAAGTAGCATAGCAATTAAAGAAAATTATCTAACACGCAATACAAGAAGACGAATCAATTTTAAACTCTGTTTTAACATACCAACACTTTTCATAATACATATCTTAACCTTGACTGACAATCGACTGGTGTGATCTTGAGACGTTGCCTAGCTGGGCGAGCTGCGGCTGGCTCATGGCTGCTCGATGACGGCGGTACACAACAGGACAAAAAGACAAAGACAAAGATCCCCTATATAGCCTTAACAGACTGTAGGGACAAGTGCTGTTAGCGAGCACCTATGAAGGTCGACACGGCACACGAAGGGGTGGGTGACCAGCACCACGCCCGGCCGCCTTTGTCTCCCTAGTGGCGATGTTTACACACCGCACTAGGTACTCATTTGAGGCTGAGTCGACCTAGGGGAGGCCCAGGACCGGTTTCAGAAATTCGTCACTGGTGTTGGCCGTGAGCGGGATTCGAACTCGGGTCGCCAGATTCGTAGCCCAGTGCGCTAACCACTGGGCTACCGCTCCCCACCACAGGACACACACGGACGGACGTCCATGGCAGAAGCTGCTGGGCATTGTGGGCAAGGACGCTCGGTGACATTGCGCCGACGTCACGGCAGCCTGTACAGTACATTGCGCATGCGTGGAGGACAACTTCCTGGCTTGATGGAGGTACGTGCGGAAAACCGTTGGACATATAACGAAACAGTTCCTAAACAACTTTTGGACGTATATGCGGAAATACAACATTTAGGGGGGATACGTATAGCGGGGACCACCGTTCTATACATTCACAGTTTTGATTGTATGTTGGGAAGTATATAGATGAAGTGTATATGGGTGTATGTATATATTACTAGCATCTTATAGAGCGTCTTTCACCCGAGGGTCACAAAGCGCTGCATAGTTGTGTCAATAATGATATGTTAGTTTGGTTGTATGAATGCTTCATTCGGGGCATCTGTGCAGTGGTAAACATCTGCGCCTCACAGAAAGAATGTCCTGCCTGAAGCAGTTCAATTGCCGCCTCGAGCGCCTTTCTGTGTGGAGTTTGTGTGTTCTCCCCGTTCCCCCAGTTCTACGGTTTCCTCCCACAACTAAAAAAACATTAATTACGATTGCTCTTCAGAGCTGTTCTTTCGGGATTGCCGTGTCGAGTGCTGTCCCACTCTCGACATCTCTGAAGAGCAACTGTCATGAATCGAGCCGTGAAAACCTACATCAGTACACAATAATTGTTGGCACTGGCTGGCTCCGTGGCTGCCTTCCCCCCATCTCTCTGCGGTTTCCTTGCGCCTCTGAATAGTTCTGTCTTCGAATACCTTTGCCATTGAACGAATACTGTGCCATGTGTTATACATTGTATGTATTAGTCCTATTGCGCGTATGCCATTGTGTGCATGCATGTACGGAACGTTAGTACAGTTATATCCTTGTATGTATTGTTGGATTTGTTAATGTGTGCTTGTGTTTAAGTGTATATAGGAGCCATAGTGTAGTGGTTAGAGCGAACCCTACGAACCTGGTCACCCGAGTTCGATTCCCGCTCCCATTCAAGACCAACAGCAAATATCTGAACGGGTCCTGCACCTCCCCTAGGCCTACTCAGCCTTTAGTGAGCCACGCAGGGCTGTTTGCATTCATACTGGTGAGACAAAGGCGGCCGGGGGCGGTGGTTGCCACCCACTACCATGTATCATAAGCAAACCGACTGCTCTGTTTACGTGACAGCGTGCGTGAGTGGGTAACAGTTTACCAATATACATTGGAGACCTTTGTGTTACATATTCACAAATATGCTACTTTGTACTCACTGATTTTGTGTAAAGACAAAGATCTCCCTGTAGCCTTAACAGGCTGTAGGGTCAAGTTCTATTCGCGAGCAGCACCTATAAAGGCCATTACGGCGCAGTTCAGCACACGGGTATGAAGTCGTAAAGAATTGGCACGTTTTGTCCACGTGACAAACCTCACTAATTGGCTGTGTCGGGTGGAGGCGGGTTTACGACAGATGTTATATTTTTTCCGTGACCTAACCCATAAAAAGAGCTATACTATGGATAACATTGGTCACGGAAGCCTTCGTGTTAAATTTACAAACAACTGTGTTACGTTGTGACTGTCAGCAATGTATGTGACTCAAGTATCCATTAAACGGAGAACGTTTGATCTTCACTGTCCCAAGCTGTGATTAAATGAGACAATCACGAGTCGACTCGGTCTCAACATCAGCAGCAGCAGTATTAATAACAGTGGCATCAGCATGTTTCGAATAACACACAGAAACGTGTACAAAATGCATTCGGTTTTCAAGAATTATGCAAAAAAAACATCCAGTTCCTGGAGAACTGATTTGTGGTGATTCTTCTTACCTTAGTGCTCCATCTTCTTCTTTGCGATTCTTCGAAGCGCGATGTTAAATTACAGTTTCCCATTTTCTTACACAGCCCCTTGCATTTTCATTGAACTCCGCAAGGTCTCCATGAAATACATGCGCGCAGATGTGACCGACTTAAAGTTACAGAGACAACTCTCGACTCATCAGTGCACCTATTCGTCCTTATCCACGCTTTCTCTAACCGCGGTTTCATGTACTTGCGGATTTGGGCGTGTGGCCAGCACCACGCCCGGCTGCCTCTGTCTCTTCTGTGCCGGTGTTTACAACACTTCTTCAGGAACTGATTCAAAAACAAGACCCGAGCACGTGGAGTGGTTAGGAAGCAAAACGTCGACATCATACAGAAGAACAAGAAAACATGTCGGGAAGCTGTAAAGTGTACAGCACAGCCGTGAACATCCTACACCCGTTGTCTCCAATCTTTATAAAATACAAGATCACTGGGTATTTTCTGCTATAATTATAAACTTCTGATATAAGATAATAGTGGGCGGCACGGTGGCGTGGTTAGTAGCGCTGCTGCCGTCCTGTGTGGAGTTTGCATGTTCTTTCCGTGTCCACGTGGGTTTTCACCGGGCACTCCGATTTCCTCCCACAGTCCAAATAAATGTTTGCCTGCGGACTAAATTGCCCCCAGTGCCTTATGATGGACTGGCGTCCTATCATGGATATAGCCCTGCATTGCACCCTGTGTCTGCAGGGATAGGCTCCGGCTCACTGCGTGATGTTTATTATTACGGCTCACTGCGTGATGTTTATTATTACCCAGTGAGCTTGCGAGCTCTTTACGGGATTCCTGCGACACAACAAACAGAGCTTGACTATGCAGATACTTTGTGCGCCGTCTCGTGGTCTGGTTGTGACGTCACACAAGCTGTCAATCAATGAGAGGCCAGGGAATGATCGGTGACCTGACACACAGGATAGAGATTTGATTTGTTGTCATTCCGACTCGCGAATGAAGAAAGAAAGAAACGATCATCGGGACACAACTCCCCATCGCCGTGTTGCTATTGAACACTCAGATCATGCATTTCATTATCTGAGACAATGAATCTCATTATGTTTTATGTAAGTTGCATAAAGAGCGTTCATTATCAGTAATTACCCATTCAATTACCGAGGAGCGCCTCTCGGCCCCTCCCGTCCCGTCCCCGGGCCCCGTGGCCGAGGCTCCGTGTTTTACCACCTCCCAAATCCAAGCACGACGCGGCACGGTCTGCTGTCCACCCGGCCTCCTTCCTCTATCGTGTCACACAAACCATCCATCCATTATCAGAAACCGCTTAATCCTGTACAGGCTTGAGGTGAGCCGGTGCCTATACCTAGGATGGGACGCCTGTCCATCACAGGGCACCGGGGGAAATTTAGTCCGCAGGCCAATTAACTTATGCACGAGCACGTCTTTGGGCTGTGGTAGGAAACCGGAGTGCCCGGCGAAAACCCACCGCGGACACGGGTAGAACGTGCAAACTCCACACAGAAAGGCACCCGAGCCGGGATTCGAACCCAGGGGATTCTTGCTGTGAGGCAGCAGCGCTACTCACCGCGACACCGTGCCTCCTAATAAATAAATAAATGCAACTAATGAATGCGGAGGATGCTCGGAATTGCAGAGCAGGATCAGGTGAGCAGCTGGGATGTTGGGAATAGTTCGTAAGAAGGGGACAGGTGGGCAGGACGGAAGAGGACAGGCTACAGAGTCTGGCAAAGGAGAAATAAAACCCGAACGTCCCCAATAAGAGCAGTCATTAAGAACGTGACAGCTGTGTGACAGTGATAAGACCTGGTGGTGGGCGATTAGAGGCCAGGAATTGATTTCAAAACGATTGTAGAATCTCTCTAAAAAGGGAAGGGCTGGCGAGGTGCGGTCGCATTAAGGGCATTGGTGGCCACAGTGACACCTCGATCCAGGGACCGCAGCTTAAATCACATCTAAATGCGATGCCTGGACGTCGAGGGTCACATCTCAAACATTTGAAAGGGCACCCCGAGTGGCACATGTCCCTCTGTGCACAAGTGACTCAGAACCGTCAGAGGGGAATCTACCGGCAGAGGGTGATAGATGTGAATGATTACAGCAGAACATACCCAGGGAGCTTGCAAGCTCTGCATGCGGGATTCCTGTGATACAACAAATGTTCCAACTAACCAACGCAAACAATATATAACATTTAACTCGAAGAGGTTTTACTATCAATATATAAAATGATGGTCTTTCGGCCTATCGAGCGATCTCCCCATCACCCTTGCGACGTTTCGCCTCCCACGTTGGAAGCATCTGATGATGCATCTGATGATCGCTCGACACGGCTATCCCGAAAGAACAGCTCTGAAGAGCAACCATCTTGAATCGAGCAGTGAAAACCAACATCAGTACAACATGTAAAATCACAGGGAACGCATAACGAATTGACAGCATTACATTGTGCAGGATTAAAGCCTAATCATAATCACAACAGCAACACATAGTATTGCACA
>JAZEWU010000005.1:6164831-6186641 GCA_036362915.1 Geotria australis
CGCTGCACAAGGGCCGCGGAGAGAACGGCATGTCAACGACTGAAAAAAAACAACTATTAAAACCAAAGCAACAAAAATTAAATGACTATGAGCACCTTTGTGCCAGTGTACAAATAATGTAGAATATACGAGGTTTTACCCTTTCTGGCAATGAGAAAAGTGTTATTTAGTGGTTTAAAATCTTAACACTTTTCTCATTGCCAGAAAGGGTAAAACCTCGCATATTCTACAAAAATTAAATGATTAACGCTGCTTCCAATACACTGAAAGGTCGTGAAACTGGCAATCTTAAGAGCGGCAAAAATCTGCCAGCGTCCCCTAAGATGGCCGTCACTTCCTTAAAGCCAAACACAGAGGGAGACAGATGGTGATGATGTGATCAGCTCTGAGCCGAAAGAACAGACTACAGCTGCGCCTCACAGCAAGAAGGTCCCGGGTTCGAATCTCGGCTCGGGCGCCTTTCTGTGTGGAGTATGTGTGTTCTCCCTCCGTTCTGCATGGGTTTCCTTCCACAAGTAAAACAAAAACACTCGTTAATTATTTGGCCGATAACATAATAATATATAGGAAGCAGTGTGTGGCAATTAGGCGCCGGCAAACCGCCTAGCTGTCTCCTCCGCCTCTCTGCGCTTTCCTCGCGCCTCTGAGTCGTTCTCTCGTCGATGAATACCTTCGACATTGAATTAATATGTGCGCGTTATAAATGTACAATTGTTATTATTATTACATAAAATACATGAAATATATTCTGTCCGCCATCTAGTGGGTTGGTTGTGACGTCTTAAAAAAGGCTGTCAACCAATGGGAGGCCAGGACATTATTGGTTAACACATATTGCACTACTATTCAAGACAGCTACATTCCCTCCAACTTCAATGCGAGGTATTCACTGACCCACACGACCCTTTGTAAAACACATATGAATCCTGTTAGTCAAACCAAACAGGTGGTGATTGCCAAACGCAACCACAACTACATTTGTATTGATGTAAGTTTCATAGCTCGACGTATTAGAATCACGCTTAGGACTTTGGTGTTGTTTTTGTTAACTTTATTTACTAACTGTTAAAATCAACATATTCACAAAAGTGGTACGCATAAACAAAAACAATTACCTGCGGTGAACAATAAAAATAATAAAGAGGACATCACTCGGCTAAAACATACACTCCTGCGGCAGCACAATCGGCACTTAAAGGAGCGGTGCGTGCTGGGACGGGAAGCCCAGCTGGAATGTAGAGTGGGTGCGGACAATATGACACCTCAGCAATCTAACAAGCTCGTAGGCTTTCATGACCAATGTTATTCATAGTGAGGCTCTGTTTATGAGAGCCTCACTATGAATCAAACAAGCGTTGCCTCGCCCGCTACATCGTGCCTGTGGGTGTGCAGGGTTTATGTGTAAATGCATTTAACAGCCTCACATGTAACCGAGTGAGATATGTCCAAACTCCAAATCAGAACTTCTCCACTAACCGCACGGAGTTATTAAGAGAACTAAGATTTAATTTCTGGAGAAAGAGAGCAGAGATTTGCACCATCTATAATCCCAGGCTGAGATGCGCTACTGTGGCTTATCTTGTCCAGGATTCCTCCAAGCAACACTTACAAAACCTCAGTGACCACTGGCTGGTTCTTGCCACTGCCCTTGCGAGGGATGGCTAACACAAAAGTAGTGGGTGGTTCGCATAGACTTCTGTTACATTCAAGTCCAAATCCTCAGCCATGTCCTATGCAGTAAAGTGGCAAAGCTCACAACCGAGTTTCATGACCCTACTGCCCTGTTAACTAACAGACACCTTAATGAAGGCAGACTTCTCTAATTGCCAGACCCTCTGACCAAACCAGGTCACGTTCAGGAAGTCATTGTGCCGGGCATTGCAACGTGGTAGTTGCAGCGGATCTCCCGCGGCTCCTGCAGTTAATGATCTTGATTAATTCTCTCTCCGTGGGCACGGGGATGGCGCTAGGTGGCCAACGCCGGGTTATGGCGAGCACGGGTGGACACGGCGCTCAGGGTTGCGCCATCGCTTGAGCGACGTGCGCAAGTGCGGAGAGGAGCTCGCCGTGCGCCCGCAGTAGCAGGGGCAGCGATGTGGCCCTCAGCTCCTCGCTAGGGTCGTGCTGTGCCAGCGATGACACTGCTGCCAAGAAACCGGCGCTCCCTGCGGAGTTGGGAGTCCCTGAGGTTTCCACTCTACCAGCCTCCTCGCCCTTGCGCAGCCCATTCACCAGTGCTTTGGAGTCTGCGGTGATGGTAGCAAAACAGAAAACAACACCAACGTTCGCAGTGAGGAATTGGACAAAAATGGCATGGCAAACTCCTAAAATGGTTAACTAAAGACTCAATACATCTGTTCTTCTTCTTGCGATTCTTCGAAGCACGATGTTAAATTACAGTTTCCCATTTTCTTACACAGCCCCTTGCATTTTCATTGAACTCCGCAAGGTCTTTTGAGCTGCAGAGGTTGGGTAGTAGAGCACAGACAAGGCAGTGTTTAACTCGGTGAGAATTGTATTTGTAAAATATCACTAATATGGAACTGGTGGCACTCACATTGATTAAATATTTGTATGCTTTTGATTTGTGCGATAACATTTCTGCATTTTCAATCAGCTTAAACTCAAGTTTCCTTTTCATTAGAGAGTCTCAGCAAACTATCCTAAGCATATATACAAATTGGAAATTCTCAGTAAAAATGCAATAGAGTACATTCTCCTCATTTTGAAATAACTCAAGAAAACTTTTCATGACACAAGAGCTCTGTACATCACTCGGCAAAGGAAATGTTGCATTATTCCAGTATAAGAGGGTTGATAATAAGCATTGGAAAGCGTGTTTTAAACAGAACCACATTTTTCATTATCTTAGGTCTTAACGTTTAACACAAATTACAGAAAATAAACAGATTAAATATATAATTTTAATTGGTTATGCAAGTCATTCACCTTCAGCAGGATGTAACATTAATTGAAAGTTTACATTTAAATTATAAAGATGATTTAATATTAGGTGTATCCTACCATATTTCTCATATGGCCTTAACACAAAGCGTTTCTGACCGCCTCCCATTCGATTTGCAGGGGAGACGGCCGCGGGGAGACGGCCGATCGGAGAGCTCACCTGGGTCGTCGGGGGGCAAGGCCCTGTTCTGCTCCACGGCCCCCGGTCCCTTCTACAAACAAAACAATCATTCTGTTGTCAGTATCGACGCTTGGGGCAAGTGTTATAAGCGAGCTCGTATCAAAGTGTCATTATTTGGTGATACAGCGTTAGCAGTGCTGCACACGCACAAATAACACCAAAACATTAATCAATTATTTTTCAAAGTCCCTTTTACCCTAAAATCTATTGAGAACATCTCTAATCCAAGTGAAATGATAATTACGTGCAAGAGTGTGTCACTAAGCGAATGATGTTAACTATTGTTCTGTTGGCCTCACTATAACAGGGCTACCCAAAATACAACGTGCCACTAACATTTTTGCAAATACTTTTAATACGAGTCTAGCTGTTAAGTCTATGGCGACCTTTTGCCAATCAGTTTCAAGGCAAATGCATATATTAGCATAGCATTTTGTTGCATGTGTGGCTTCTTGCAAACTGAACCTTTTGCAAAAAGGTGTCCACTTGGTGTTTTTAAGATCTTAACACTTGTCTCATTGCCAGAAGAGGTAAAACCTTGTGTATTTCTTACTTTTAATACGAATGAGTTTATTACGTAATGCATTTATAATTATTCCAGGGTTTTTCTGTTTGCTCAATGGCTAATAATAAATGCCAATACAAAAACCATTCAATAACACAAAATGCAGTGCAATGGAGTGGTGAATAGTGAAGGGAACACCCACGGCTATCCACATCCGCTGGCTCACTGCGGATGTTAATTACCACAAAAAACTACGCAAAGTACTTAATGTGTTGTCCACCTTGAGGAGGTTCCAGCCTGATAAAGATGCCAATTATTGCTGCTAATGCTGTGTGTGGTTGTGAAACAAAGCTCGGTCACTGAAGTGACGGTAATATTCTTGCTAACCAGCACACGTTTGCCCTGCACACCGACACGCACACATATGCATATCACTTTCTCCTTTAACCATTTTGTTCTTAATTCCCTGCTTCTATATTGCTGAGGGGAACAGGGTGCCAATTAGCACTTGTGTACATTTTAATGCATTCAAGCCACGAAAACAAAACAAGGGAAGCCAATTAAAACATATCAAGTAATGTTCCCATTATCATCTCTCAAATAGATTTAGCAAACTAAAATGTGGTATGATTACCACGGCTGGTGACGCTGTGAGGGCTACACGCCTGCAGTGATTTGAAAAATCCAATTTAGAGCCAAGAGCAGCTAATATGTAAAGATACAAGGATATGTGCATTCAAATATTTCCTTGTTTACATTTCAATACAAGTCACTATATGTTTATCGTTTTTGTAAGTTAATTGTAATAATACTATGATGAGTCTGAAAATAATCTGCCAGACCCAACTTATGTTCAAGGCAAATTATTATTAAACAGTGAATTATGTTTGTGCAAAATTTCTAATTTATCGATCCATCAATCAATTTTCTAAACCGCTTTCCTGGGTAAGCTTGCAGAATACACCCACAAAATGACTCGGGGTGGCCACTGAATTCGAACTGCAAACATTTGTGACAAGTGGTGAATGTGCAACTTCTGGGCCATGTCGCCAAAAACTGGCTACTCCATCTCTCTCCGAGCGCCCAGTGGATAATGGGCTGAAAGACCTGTCTCTTTTCAAACCAGGGCAAACCAGGGCGATGGTGTGGCTGTACCTGTTCATGGAAGATCTGCAGCACCCTGTGCAGCGTGAGCAGCTTGGGCGAGCGGATGGGCAGGGAGTGCAGGTCGGCGGCGTTCAGTGCCGCCAGGTCGCCCACCGTGCTGATGGAGCGCGCTCGCACCAGGTGGCCCAGCCCACGGGCCCTGCACACGGCACACATGCCGACACAACACAGGTTCCCCGTGGAGCATTGTGCTTCGCTGGGAAAATGATTATTATTGTTACGGTTGTTTAACCAGGAAAGCCATATTGAGTCTAATGACGTTTCAGGAGGGATCCTGCCATTTCACAGCAGGGCGTGATGGTTGCGATCTGAGTAATTTTCAGTTGATTTTTCTAATTTGACAAATTTTGAGCATGATACCGGCATACAATGGCCTACTTTTGCTAATTAAATAACGGAATCTTTAATGTCCAATGTGAAGCAGGCAGTGCCTATTTTTATGGTTAATACAAACCACAGTATTAATCAGGGCAAATTCTGGAATATAACCGCTAGGCCATGGCAGCTATATATTTGTCTCCCAATGCTGATATTTACACATAGTTATCAAGACTGATCCGACCAAAGACAGAGCAAGAACAAACGCAGCTATCTCGAAAGAATGGTTCTCGAGTGCAATTCTCTTACGTCTAGCCGTGAAAACCTACATCATTGCAGGGCAAGCAGCATTTCAGATATCTCTCATTACTGATGTTAGCAGTGGCTTGTAATCATCACTCGACACACACACACAAATGTTGCTGTCCCACAGATGGTTGTGGCATTGTGTGCAATTCTGTATGTGTAGCAGAGCTGGCTCCGGCCTCACCATATCGCCGGAGTGAGCTGGTGCAAAACGGCCTGCACGGGAGTTTTACAGCCAATGAGACCGGGGAAAATGGGTCCCACGCTCTGCACGGGAACCACCTCCAGCGGCTGGGGCGGCATGGAGCACAGCTGCTCCTGCTGGAGATGCACGGCACAGCGAATCATGCCGTGTGACAACACACACAGTAGCGACACAGCCAGCGTGGCTGTGACTAGAACACGCTGATGAGACTCGGCACAACCGTGGGACAGGGCTGGGGAAGGGAGCAACAACATACACCCTGGACACATCTCGGCACCAGGACGTGACATTAACCTTGACGTCAGTCTTGATGAACTGTAAATTCAAGCACCACATGCTCAGAGACTCACAATGTCACTTGCTGTAATATTTGGACACATGGTTACCAAGTCAAGTTTATTTATATAACCAGGTGAGAACTCAAGAGACCAGGATAGTCTCATTTGCAATTGACCCAGGGTCACGAACATGAAAAAGGCAACACAAATAAAGAACAACAATGAAAGAAATCGAATTCAGGGCAAAAACAATTAAATGAGGGGAAATCGAAAATATTGTAAGCATAAATCAATGTTGAATAATATTTCCTGTGATGCAAGTGGGCTCAGGCAGATTAATTTACAATTACAATATAGTTACAAAAGCACTAAACATACAAAGGGTTACTATTGCACAAAGATGTAAAGAGACAAGCTGCCACTTCCCTTAGCCAATAATGTTTTTGTGACGTTTATAAAGCATCTTCATACAGCGTACTCAAGGTGCTTTCGAAACGTCATTAATCATTATTCATCCACTCTCGTTGATTCCCTCACCTGCTAAGCGGCTTGCTCACCCGCCTGCCGTATCCCTTACACGCAGCACCGGCACTACTGGCCCCGCACACCTTCACTCTCGCGACTGCCACTGTTGTGCCTCCACTCACCAGCCGCTTCTTGGGTGGAGTGTTTCCCAAAGTGCTACGAGACAGGGGCCGCCGGCTGATTGGGGAAATCCGAGTTGGATTCATCAGGTGCTGCACAACGCAGACGCACATCTGTCAGCACGGTGGGGGGGGGNNNTCACCCACTTGTGTCCTGGTGTGTGTGTACGCGTGCTCAGTGGTTAGCGCGCTGGGTTACAAATCTGGCGACCCGACTTCAAATCCCGCTCACGCCAACACCAGTGACGAGTTTCTGAAGCGGTACTGGGCCTCCCCTAGGTCGACTCAGCCTGAAATGAGTACCTGGTGCGGTGTGTAAGCATTGCCACTAGGGAGACAAAGGCGGCCGGGCGTAGTGCTCGTCACCCACCCCCTCGTGTGCCGTGTCGACTTTCATAGGTGCTCGCTAACGGCACTTGCCCCTACAGTCTATTAATGCTATACGGGGGATCTTTGTCTTGTCTTTGTCTTGTGTTTCTGTGTGCGTACGCAATGGTGTGTTCGCATGCGTCTGACCGCACGCGCGCATGTGTGTGTCTGGCTTTGTGTGCCGTCAGTCAACCCACAGCACCTGGGTCTGTCAGCGAGCCTTCGACACTTAATGGGACCCCAAGATACACCTGGCCCTCAAAATACACCTGGCCTGGCCCATGCGCAGCGGTGATGTTCCCGCCGCTTAGTTGCGAACGGCAATTGCGGTCACACATTTCCTACATACCTGTGTGATCGTCTGGGACTGGCTGCGGCTGGGACTGCGGCGGTCGATGTCATCTGCCAGCGTTTCGTGTCGGATAGGGTTAGCGAACCACACGCGTCGCATCTGTCCACACACACACAGACACATCCTGCTGGGTCTTAACTGAAGTAATCAAGTGAAAGTTTCTCCATGTTGAAACGAGCATAGAGAAAAGCACATCTCTGTTGGTGATCCTAAGATGTTGGAAATTCCACATTTAAACTTATGGCACCAGCTTCTCATTATAACAACCACTGTTGGGCTTCCAACATCTTAATGACCCTGGAGAAATGATGGGCTGCGTCGGAACACAACCAGGATTTGAATTCACAACTCTCCAACTGCCACGGAAACTACTCGGCAGGGTTCACGCTTAGTACGGTGACCGCGGGTGGTGCCGGTCTTACCTTGTTCGGTGGCGAGTCCGAGGGCAGCTGCTCGGCCTCCATCTTCCTGCCCGCGGCCTTCTTGAGGATGCTGGGTGACGGAGATGCCGCCGGGGACCACGTGCCTCTGGGTGGGGCGTGCGGGGGGGTGCTGGCGGCACAATGGGCAACGTCGCCATTCAACCTGAGCAGAGTGCTGCAGCCTGGTGAGGCTGGAGCCTCCGTAGTGTGGGCCGCCGAGTCCTCCTCCTTCTTCTCCTCCTCCTCCCATTGGCTGTCATCCCCCGCGTCCCCCTTGTTCTCCTCCTCCCGCAGCACTTCCTGCTCTCCTCCTGCAGCTGCCTGAGTCGCCGTCTCCTCCTCGCACGAGGCGCTGACCGAGGCCTCTGCTGGGGAGGCGTCGCCGGGGTTGGCGTTCTCCGGCTCGCCGGCGTCGCCGTCCCCCGGCTGCACCTCCCGCCCGTTGGGATTGCTCTCCTCCGCTGGATTCTGCTGACCGGCCTCCAATGACAGGTCTATCTTCACACTCATCCCACTCGTGGCAACACCAAATTCCGCCTCGTCAAATCCGCCCTCGGTTGGCACGGTGGGAGACGTGCTGGGAGATGCGGTGGGAGATGCGGTAGGAGACGTGCTGGGAGATGTGCTGGGAGATGCGCTGGGAGATGCGGTGGCAATTGTGTCCATTCGGCCGGCATCTCCTCCACACGAGAGAGAGGTACTGGCGGCGTCGTCACTCCCACTGAAGGCCACCGTCGAGGGTGACACCACCACATTACCCGGCTGTTCCATAAGGACAACACCAGACAGTTCTTTCTCATCGTCCCCTGCACTGGCAATCTCTATTTGCAAGTCACGCTCCTTGGCTTGCAAATCGGTCATAGAGTTCGAATCTCTAACAAAGCGTTCCTCAGTGCTGCATCCCTCGGCGTTTCTTGCTTCGCAGAATCGCGGGGACTCTTCAGGCTCCACCTGGTCGCTCATATTCTCCTCCCCCTCCTCCCCCACTTCCTCCTCCTCCTCCCCCTCCTCTTCCTTCTGCTCCTCTTCCTCCACGTTCACCTCTTCCTTCTCCTCGTCCTCCTCATCCCCCTCATCCTCCTCTTCCTCGTCCTCCCCCGCTTCCTTTTTCATGGCAGTCCTTTCCTCCACCTCATCCTCAACATTCTTCAGCAGCTCCGTCCCCTCCCCTATTCCTCCTTCTTCTTCTTCAACGTTGCTATTCGCCTTTTTTCCTAATGGGCTCGAGGACGCGTGCGCGCGGGTCCCACGCAGGCTGCCCGGCTCGGCGAAGGCGTCTCCGCGAAGCCCGAGGTCGGCTTCGCCCTCCGACTCACAGAGGTACGCGCTGCTCGCGGACGCTCCGTCCTCCGTTGAATCGGACGTCAGGGTGGACTCCTCAGGCATCGAGTGTCTCCTCTTTATGCAGACATTGTCCCAGCTGTACCTCCCGCAGCCCCAGCTTTTCCTCTTCCTCTGGGAGCGTCTCGCCGATTTTGCAAACGCCGGTGTCTCCGCGGATTCAAAATCGGTGCCCCGGGCCGCGCTTTCCGTGTCCAAGAAGCCGGCCGTCCTGTCGCCGCTCGTCACGTCCGCGCTCCGCTCACTCCTCCCGAACGCTGGAACTACCGACGTTTTCTGTCCGCTTGACGGCGTGTGCACCGCGTCGCGTACAGACACACGGAAACTCCCGTCTGCCCAGCCGCCGTTGCCCTGCCCACCCGGGACACTCACCAAATTCACCCTCCTCTTTGTCGGTTCTCTGCTCGAGGGGATCCGACCTTCCGAACTTGAAGGTTTGTTAGGAGTGACCTGCGGGCTGCACGCAGTGACGTCACCGCCAACACCGCCAATATCTTCCGTTGTCACTGCTGCGGAGTCACGTGTTTCGGTTACGCCATCTGAGCTGCAGGCCCCGTCCTTTGCTTGACTCCTAGATTGTTCAAAGGATCGGACGGCCGTGGGCAGGCTCGGTGCCATTACTGTTGAAGGAGTTGAGGACTCTTCAATCACGGATGACTTGATGGGGGATTCTGCTATCGCACGAGTGGATGACGTTACCGCTGCAGATGGATGTTCGGAAGACTCTTCCATTGCAGAAGGAAGGCTAGGGAATTGTTCAACAGACGCAGCAATAGATACAGTTGCCACTACAGGAGAGGGGGCGGCAGGTTGTGAAACTGTGAGGGGGGACACAGGAGAGTGTGCCGCTGTGGTGGAGGATGTGTACTTGGACGGGCTTAACAGGATGGTCTGAGACAGCTTTTGTTGTCGCCCACGGATGGCCTTGTTGCGACGAGTATCCAGGTCGTTGCTGCATCCTGGTATTGCTACATCTGCCGCTGAAACACATATATCAGAGTCCCCTTCCAGACTGCTGCCGGACATTATACTCTTGGGAGAAGCCTGCTCTCGAATTGAAGTGGTGTCTGAGTGAGACCGAAGTCTGTGCTTCTTAGCACTAGGACCTGCTTCTGTCACCTCCACCTCCGAGTTTCCCTCTCCCATGTACATGCCTGGCTCGTAACTAAGCAGCCTCCTCCGGGATTTCCTTGCGCTCAACGTCCGACTCTTAAGAGATGCTCTCCGTTGTTCAGCTGTCCTGCCATCGGTCCCTGATGCTGGTGGTGGCGTTTTATTCTCCGTCAACGACTTGTTCCGTGGGGTTGTGAGGGGAGCTGCAGGATCAACGGTCTTCACGCGCCGACGTCCGCGGCCGGATTGAGACTGCGACCCGCCCTCCGGCGGGAATCCCTCCTTGCTGTTGCGTTTTGCCGCCAAGTCAATGTCTGACCCCGAGCTCGGATCCACGTGCGCAGCGTTCTCTCGCCTCTTACTGCGGCGTGTTCTCGGTCGTTCCGCCAGCGTTACCGCCTGCTCCGCCGGGGCAACTTCCTTCTCTTGCTGCTGCTCCATCTTAAGGACAACTGCCACCTCCTGCAGCTGCAACTTTGTTCTCGATTGGCTGCTGAGAGCGGGCAGCGGTCGCCATCCCGGCGTGTCCCTCGGCGGAGTCCCAGCCACAATATCCATCGACTCTGTGCTGCTGTTGGCAGGGCCCACAGCCGCGTCCTCTTCACTGGCTTCCTCTGCGTCACCTGGAAGTCTGCTTGCGTTGACATCCGAATCCAGGTTCGCCACATCGTTACCCATAGCACGAGAGCCTGGTAGCTCCGGTTCAGCCTCACCGCTCTGAGCGTTGAATTCTGGAGCATCGTTTCCACTCGGAGGAGCCCGCGTTTTGTCATCCACGCATTGGGAACTTACGTCCACTTCTTTGTTGCTGGCGTCATCGATCTTGTCTCTACCGCATGGAGTTAATGACTGCACCATCTCTTTAGCGTTGTCGTCGGCGCTTCCATTCAGGTCCCCGCGTGAAACTGGTGCGGCGCGGTTAACTTTAGTCAGTGGCGTCCCTGTCGACTCCACTTTTGCGATAGCTTCCGTCTCCACCACACCCTTCACAGCCATCTCATCCGTATTCACGTCGCCCGCAGACATCGGAGTGCTCTGTGAGAGAGCGCTCAGCGAGGAGGACCTGCCGCTCCTGCAAAAGCAGCCGTGGAACACGCGGATCAAACAAACGTCCATGACGCTCAACGACAGCCACTGGCTAAAACACACACGCTACTGTTAGGTTAACACAATTACAGGCAGGGTTACGACAGCCAGTCCTCAATTCCAGTCCTCAAGCCCCACCACAGCGCAGGCTTCAACAGCCAATGTTTGGCTGCGTTTTTTTTCTTTGCTGTTGCGTGTGTCTATGTGTGTGTTCTTGTGCTTCATTGTTGATTGCTTGATTTGGATTTGCGTTGTTTCCCCCTCGTGTCTGTCTCTGTCTTCCTGTCTCTGTGTCCCTATGTCTCCCCCTCCTTCCCTGTCTCCGTCCGTGTTGTCATTAAGGAAGTGACGGCCATCTTAGGGGACGCTGGCAGATCTTTGCCGCTCTTAAGATTGCCAGTTTCACGACCTTTCAGTATATTCGAAGCAGCCTTAATCATTTTCTTGTTCCTTTGGTTTTTATTTTTTTTCATCGTTGACATACCGTTCTCTTTGCGGCCCTTGTGACCCTCGGGTGAAAGGCGCTATATAAAACGCTATTATTATTACATCTGCAGGCGACTCACCGCGCCACCGTGCCGCCCCATGCGTAGCTCTATCAGATATAAAAGATGGGCCAGTGGTGAGCGCGTGCATGTGGAGGGTGAGTGCTCACTCTGAGTCCTGCGTGCCGGACAGCTGAGAAAACAAGGTGGAATCCTGGGAGGCGTCCAGCGTGTTGTACATGGCCGGTATGTCCACCCTGCTCACCACGACCGAGATACGGGCGGGGGAAGGGAGAAGAGGCCGGGAGAGGCGACAATCGTTTAGCCGCGTACCGTGTACTGCGTGCTCGCCTGCCACACATGTAGACTGGCGGTCTTCAAGTCGGTAAGTGCACTGGCCACTCAGCCAGTTCACACGTGGTACGCAAGGCAATCGTCAAACAGTGAGTTATGTAAACAAGGAGAATGTACAGCACACAATCATCTGTGAGGTCGACTGGTTCATACCATGATTGTGTGCTGTGCTACCTTTCCTAAGAATATGCACCTCTGTGCCCATAACACAAATGAAATTCCAAAGCCAATAGTTGGGATAACCAGAACTGATTGGTATGGTACAACGAACCTGTCTCATTACACATGCGACACTAAACATTGCGTTTTAGGGCGAGTCAGCACCTCTTGGTCCGAAGCACCTCCTTCTGGTGCTCTGTGAGCACGCGGGCTCGGCTGCCGGCTGTAGAAGGTGGGGGGATGAACACAAAGTTCTGGGAGCTCTCCTCCTCAAGCTGGACATGCTGGCGTGTGCGTACCGCTCTGGGCGATCGCACGTTGCTTGCCTGTTGCACAACACAACACACATGGTGCAGCAAAAGTCCATTTTACCAATTCACACTTTTACAGAGAGTCTGAAATTCACAGATTTAAACCGAGATCAACACTGTTGAAATGCTGCCATTTTCAAGGTGAAGTTTGTTATGAATTGTATCGGACAACTGGACAAGTTACATTTTGCACAATTCTGCTCCCTCTACAGAACCGCACCGCCAGTGTTTGTGAAAAGCCTTGCGTGTGTTATCCGCCAACCCAATAGTAAAAGTTTAACAAACCAAATTCTGCTAAAGAAGCTCAAAAGGTTTAGACAAGGATAGAGTTAGCCTACATACACAATGCTGCTGGAAAAGAGACGATCTACAGACTGATAGATCCAAATGTTGTTGGCTTTTATCATTAAGCAGAGATCACTGTCTTTATATTAAATTATTGCCTATATCTCAGAAATATGTTTGTGGGATATTTGTAATAAAAAAATGGGTAAAGCCTGACACTACAAATGAGACAAAAATAACCTATTGTTGACCATAATTGTGAACCAAAACTGTGACATTTCATCAAAATGCAGATTTTGTTCATTGTTAAATGGCTTGTAAATAATGCTAAAGGCAGATGCAAGTGGGCGTTTTTCCAGGCTGCAACAACAGCCACCATTCACCACTAAGTGGCGGTGACATCACCACAGCACTTGTGCCACGGAATGTGCACTTTGAGGCCACGTGAAGTGTCGACAGCCCACTGACAGCTCAAAGGAGAGACCCAGGTACCATGGGTTGACTGAAATCACTAGCAGATGCCCCGTGTGTGATCCCACGTTGCACGGCCTTCTCCTCGTTGTTGCTAGCATCGCTTCTGTCTTCCACTGTTGTTGGAGGACGACTGTCTTCAAACGCCCAATAGTGTCCTTCATAAGCCTCCTAAACAGAGGCCGATCTTGACACCACTTGGACCGGTCTTCAGCATGTCCACTCAGCTCCACATCCTTCTCTACCGCACCAGCCCAGCTGTTTTCTAGCCCGTGCCATACCACCAGTTTAGCCACCTCTATCTAACCAAGCTGAAGCTGCTTGGTCACGCCAGGCTGATCACACACATACACACGTATGCGCATGACAGCGTGTGTACCTTCAGCGTGGCTGCCTTTTCCGCGGGCAGGCACGGAGAGGCCCGGGCAGCTGTGGCGGTCTTGTTATGGGTAGGGGTAACGGGTGTGGGAATGGTCGGCCGTGTCGCCTTGCAAGGCCCAATTGCTTCCGTTACGCTGAACCCTGTGGGATGGCGACCCTCCGCGGCTGCAGCGTCCGGCTGCCAGAGTGAAAATTAAATGGTTCAACGCCATGACAATGTACGACATCAGCTTCAAAAGTAATTAACAGGACAATTCAATCCACACCTATACAAAGGTTCTTACTGGGCAAGTAAAATGTGTTCCTACCCGTTGGTCATAATACGGGCCTGCGCGTTTAATGTCGTGTATTCAGGGGTGTGTGTGCTGGAGCGGCGTGTGTGTTGAGGATTGTGTGTTGAGGATTGTGTGTGTTGAAGTGGTGAAGCAATGATTTGTGCACTGCCCTATAATCCCAATGACCTTAGTAGGATTCCCGACCATGCCCATCAGTGTCAAGTGGTATTTTATCTTGAGCATCCCCTAAACTTCTCTTCTCCTTTGCGATTCTTCGAAGCACAATGGTCAGCCTCTGGACATCGTTGTCTTTCAGCTCGGCCTCGAAGTCTTTGGT
Source organism: Geotria australis (assembly GCA_036362915.1). Classification (NCBI taxonomy): domain Eukaryota; kingdom Metazoa; phylum Chordata; class Hyperoartia; order Petromyzontiformes; family Geotriidae; genus Geotria; species Geotria australis. The sequence continues at coordinate 6,179,141 of JAZEWU010000005.1, forward strand.
AGAATTCGCAGGCAATACCAAGTGTTACCTGACAGGGATCCCCTAAACTGTTTGAGCCTTATAATAATAATAATAATATAAATTTATATAGCGCCTTTCACCCGAGGGTCACAAAGCGCTGCACAAGGGCCGCGAAGAGGACGGCATGACAACAACGAAACAAAAAACAATAACAACCAAAGCAACAAAAATAAATGATTAAGGCTGCTTCGAATATACCGAAAGGTCGTGAAGCAGGCAATCTTAAGAGCGGCAAAAATCTGCCAGCGTCCCCTAAGATGGTCGTCACTACGTAGTGTTGCAGCTTTTCTGCTAGGAGCATTTTCCCCTAAAGGCTGTATAGATATTTTTTTACCTGAGTGTTTGCATTTACATATCCTTCACAAATCAGCAACAGCCTGCATGAAGGACGGATAATAACCCCTTTGCTCCTGGGGTGACGGCTCATCAAACATCCGACTAAGAACAGGGCTCTACGTGCAAATGTTGATGCATAGAATGCCAGTGGCTGCACCTTGCCACTGGAGAGATTGGGACCCCCTTTGTCAGCGACAGCATCGTCTTCATCATCGTCATGATTGGAGTCGTCGAGGAGAGAGACAGTGCGCGCCTGCTCGTCGGTGACCTCCACGCCGGGCAACACAAGCGGAGCTCGCTGGCGCAGCAGTGACCTGCACAGCAGCCACATTAGGACACACGCGCACACACACACCTTTGTTAGCATCTCTAAAGCATCGTGGAATTATCTATTAATGATGACCTCCCTGAAGAAGTCTATCTAAGTGGATTATGCTAATGATTATTTTGTGATAAGCAGGTAATAAGAGACTACACTGCAAAAGGGTTTATCCATAATACAACGTGCCAACTACTTGTTCTAATTTACTTCTAATTCAAATGCGTTTATGTAGTAATACATTTTTGATTAATGAAGGGTTTGTATGCTATGCAGTATCTAGTAATAGGTAACTTCAGATGCCAATTGAAAATTGAAATCTGTTTTAAATGTTATTCATATCTGGCCCATGGTGTACAGTGTAGTCTCAAATGCCTCTTCACTCTAGGTCTCTGGCCTCTCTATGCAAGAAGAAGGGCCATTGCCCAAAACATTGCCTATTATATATTTGATTCTCTTAACGTCGCAGTGCTATTGACAAATGTAATGAAGTTTCTGGATTAAGCATTATTTAATCAAGTAATGCCCACTGGGCAGAGACCTAGAGGCCGACCCAGGACACGCTGGAGGGATTATATCCTTCGGCTGGCCTGGGAACGCCTGGGAATCCCCCAGGAAGAGCTGGAATCTGTTGCTGAGGAAAGGGATGTCTGGTCCACTCTCCTTGGACTGCTGCCACCGCAACCCTCACCAGGACAAGCGGTTTAGAAAATGGATGGATGGATGGATAACCAAGTGAGAGCACTTCCAATGGATTCACCTCTTTTGTATAAAACCTGTAGTTGGATAGTGGTACCTTCATATAAACTGCAACACTTTTTTTTTTACTTAATTCTGAGAAATTTCCAAATTTTGTTTACATTATCCATATATTGTTTACATTATCTTTCGTAAAACAGCTTTGGATTTTGATAAACCTGTGCCTCGCACAATAACAACCGGTTATAGTAGTGCAGGACTGATGAAGTAATCAATTATAAACAGATAACACATCTCCTTCATACATCTATCCCTTCACATAAAAAAGTATTTTATACACATCCTATCAGCCACACTGGGCTTATGGGAGTGCACAATTTCAGCAGCATTGATTTAACACAAGCAAGCTCTGTACCGTTCTTGACATGCAGTGTTTCATCAGCAGTCATGTTTGTTTAAAACAAATCAGGTAACAAATAATAATAATAGCATTTATAGAGCGCCTTTCACCCGAGGGTCACAAAGCGCTGCACAGGGCTACGAAGAACGCGACAAATCAACAACAACAGAGAACGGTAATCAGCAACAAATTATTATAATTATATATTTTTTGGGTTTTTTATCCAAGCTGTGGAGAGAACGACATGTTAACAACGGGGAGACCAAATAACCGAGAGTGAAGCAATAGCGATAAACCATAAGACATAGGACACAAAAACAACAGGTAAATAATAATAATTCTACAAGATGTTATAGCAAAGGATATTATTTTTTATATATGGGTGTTAGAAATAGATATGTAAAGGATGCATATTGTCTGCTTATCGATTTTGTTATGTATAGTCTCCACAACGACTAATGATTATATGGCATTAATGATAAAATATAACGCTTACAGAAACCCTGAGCAAAAATAGATCTGCTCTTTGTTAGTTAAAAAAATGCAGAAATACTTCATAGCAAGGCACATACAACTACAGAGAAGACTTGCACAGACAGACACACAGATCACAGCTGCTCACACAAGCAACGAATAACATACACGAAATACATAATGAGCGCAGATGTCACAGGATTTAGCGCCGGCTGCTGTTTGAGTACCGTGCACAGCAGGGCTCCGATAAAAAAAAGTTACAAGCGCAAATGCAAGGCAGTGGCACAAACGAACTAGCAAACAATGAAAAAACAACAATCAGACAAGCGGGCTCATTAAGAGAGCTTCTTTTCTGATAACACGCTTGTGTAAGTGCACTGAAGCAATGGAAAGGTGGTGACTGTGCCGCCAATACTGGAAGACAAAGATGGACAGGTGTGCCAATAGCCCGTGTCTGGCTGAGGCAACCCCTTCCTTTAAATGGGAACTTAACGTAGAAAATACGGTGACAAGCCAGACATGGTATCACACCACGTTCCCTCGTATCGCACAATACTTATCCCCGTCACACCCCAAGCAAATCCCCGTGTCTTCTTCTTTGCGATTCTTCGAAGCGCGATGTTAAATTACAGTTTCCCATTTTCTTACACAGCCCCTTGCATTTTCATTGAACTCCGCAAGGTCTTTTGAGCTGCAGAGGTTGGGTAGTAGAGCACAGACAAGGCAGTGTTCCATAGTATGGTCTGCTTCTCCACATTCACAGGTGGTTGGGCCGGTCTTGTAGCCCCATCTGACCAAAGCATCTTTTGATCGTCCCGTTCTAGTTCTCAGGCGGTTGAGTGTCTTCCACTGAATCCATGGTGCATCTGAGCCAGGAGGGAAGTCTTCAGCAGGTGGGATTCCCATGCCAGTTGCAGGAGGGTCACTCTCAAGCTTTTCCGTCCAGAGCTGGAGTCTGGTTTCCCCTCGAGATGTTGTTAGGGGCTGCACATGGCTGAGGAAGCTTCTTCTTGACTTCAGTCGTTGGGCCGGGGGTTGGCGTCCATGAAGGAGGTGGCGTTCATCGCCAGTAGCCTTTGTCATCTCGACTCGACTGGCCACTTCCCGTCGGATATCAGCAGGGGCAATGCCAGCGAGGAGGTACAGGTTGTTTGTGTGTGTGGGTTTCAAGCAGCCAGTGATCAGGCGGCAGGTGTTGTTCAATGCCGGGTCAAGTTTCTTGGCATGGGTTGACCTCTCCCAGACAGGACATGCATACTCCGCAGAGGAATAGCACAAGGCCAGAGCAGTAGATCTTAATGTGTGTGCTGTGGCTCCCCATTTGGAGTTGACCAGTTTTCGTAGGATGTTGTTTCGGGAACCCACTTTCAATTTGGTGTTTTTGACGTGCTCCTTAAAGGAGAGAGTGCGGTCCAGGGTTACTCCAAGGTAGACAGGGTGCTTACGGTGCTCAAGTGGTGTTCCAGACCATTTGATGTTAAGAGGTCGGTTGGCTTCACGATTCCTGAGATGGAAAGAGCAGACTTGAGTCTTCGCTGGGTTGGCATGTAGGTGGTTGCGCTCATAGTAGAGGTGTAGCTCATCTAGGGCTGAGGTGAGATTTGCTTCCACTGCTTCAAACGTACTCTCTTGGGATGTTACACAGAGGTCGTCGGCATAGATGAACCGTTCAGTATTCTGGTCCATTGGCTGGTCGTTAGTGTAGATGTTATATAGTAGGGGAGCCAACACACTACCTTGGGGTAGGCCATTCCGTTGTCGTCGCCAGCGACTTTGCTTGTTGTTCAAGACAACAAAGCACCTATCTTTTAGGAGGGCTCCAATGAGGTCTGTAAGCGCCAGGTCTTTTGTCAAATCCAAGATCTTTTTCAGGAGGAGGCGGTGGTTCACACTGTCATATGCGGCAGACAGATCAACAAAGACGGCTCCTGTTATCAGTCCTTTCTGAAACCCATCCTCAATGTGCTGAGTGAGATTTAGAAGTTGGCTTGTTGTAGATTTGCCGGGTCGGAATCCGGCTTGTTGGGGGATGATGGCTGGTTCAGCAACAGGGGCAAGCCTGTGTCAAAACACACGCACACACAACAACACACACACATTCCTAGCACCTGAGCTGCTCAGAGTAGTGCAACGTTGCTTTCGTCTTCCCAAAGGTGGAGTCCCAAAATCGTGCGGCCTGCGCTCGCACGGCGAGGGTCCGGTGCGGCAGGGTGTGGCACAGCAGTGGGGACAGCAGCTGCAGCAGCGCGTCGTCGTGAGGCCCTGCCAACGGGCCCTCCAGGATGCCCGTCACACCCTCCCACAGCTCTTGCAGCTATTCCACGCACACAGAGGCCAAACAAGACGGCGTGTTTACAACTCGGTGTCACTTTCCACACTAGCATCGCTTCAAATTAAAATGGCTGGGGAGTGTTGGGGGGGGGGGGTAATGTTGTGTTGGCACCCAGCCAAAAACACTGATATGCTCAGTTCAAATCTGGGGAACTTTCACGTGTAATTACACCCTTTTTTCCAAATGTACAGCTGATGATCTTGGTGCAGTCACCAATCAATGCACCAAAAATCTTATGTTTGTTTTTTTACAGAATTCCACTTATTCCAGCAATCAGAATTTTAATCTTTAGTTTTTATCAAATTGAATGAGGTCGATTGCCATCACGAGGCCTGTTTGTCAGGTCATGGGATAAACTCATGTCTCGATTGGGTGACTACGGTGATTTTTGATCCAGTATCATGAGAGTACCTAAAGTACACAAAACATGCACGCACATGCAAGTAAACAAAGTCACAGATTGCCGGGGCGATGGCATTTAGCAAACACTTGTGAAGGCTGCATAGGCAGAAAAGAACATCGGTGGCCAACATCATAACCGCCTTTGTCTTCTCCGTTGCTCATATGTACACGTTGCTCATATGTACACATATGAGCGGTTCATATGTACACATATGAGCAATGGAAATACACTGCCAGCCCATTTAAGTTTTTGCATGTGTCTTCTGAGACTGGAAAACGCAACAGTGGACTCTGTTTGCTCCTCAACCTGAAGCCACAAACCGGCACACAATCTGTGATGCAAACACACGATGACATTCACAGCGTCATGTCTTACCTTGCCCATTACCAAGGAGGAATAGCGGTGGCTCTTTTTCCCACTGCTAGAAAAGGGACACAAAAGAGTGCATTAACACAGACCACCGCTTGAACACTCACTGAATTTAAAAAAACCCAAATACCACGTAATTCCATTCATTCTTGAGGTGCTCACTGTGCATAAAGGCTGGCGACAGGAGGCACGATCAAGGTCAAAGCCGCCCGGATCTCGGACGGTGCTTGCAATCGGCGGAGCAGCGTGCCCGCCGCGTTCACCAGCTTCGCCCCTGTTGCCCACAGCTGGGCGCGGGGTGTCCCCAGTGCGGCGCGAGCATCCTGGGGGCTCTGCGAGTCGGCCGTTGCCGTCGTGGCCGCCGTGCCAAACGCCTCGAGCGCCCTCGCCAGCAGAGTAACCAGCGAGGTCAGGTTTTTCAGCGAGTCTGTTCTCGCACGACGAGGACACCCTACTGTTGGGGGGAACACAATGGACATGCCACAATTCGCCCCTGCCATGATGCAATTAATTCCTAAGATTGGGGGTTATGGGTGACAGGGTGGCGCAGTGGTAACATCCGCGCCTCATGGAAAGAGTGGTCTTGCCCGAGGCGGTTCGATTCCTGCCTTGGGCACCTTTCTGTGTGGAATTTGTGTTCTCCCCCTGTTCTGCGTGGGTTTCCTCCGGGTTCTCCGGTTTCCTGCCAGAACTTAAAAAAAAACACTCATTAATTAGTTGGCCAATAACATCATAATATATAGGAAGCAGTGTGTGGAAATATGGTGCCAGCAAACCGCCTGGTTGCCTCCTCCGCCTCTCTGTGCTTTCCTCGCGCCTCTGAGTGCGTCTTTCGTCGTATGAATATCTTTGACATTGAATCAATGTGCGTTACAAATGTAAAATTATTATTATTAAGATGTTTATTTTGTCCAACGTACACTGTGTTGTTTATACCGTGTGTCTCTTTTGTTCTACCTCATGTTTTCGGTCGAATTTGTTTTATTACGAAAAACAGTTGAGCTTATACATTTGTAATGCACATAGCTTCTGTAAATTCAGAAACAATTGCCCAAGCTTTGTGGGCCCACATTGGAATAATTGTCCAACTCTATTAATGCAGAAGAAAACCACACGTATCCCTGTACAGAGGTAACAGATGGAGAATTAGGCCACATTTTCCCCACCAATCCTCACTGCCTTCTGTGCTATATTAGAGGTATTCATAGCCACTACCACTCGACAGGAATGCAACATTTGCATAGCTTTATCATAATTATTATGCGCACCATTTCCCACATTCAACCAGAGCATAAGAATGACTTTTAATCCAACATTTGCCATTCAGGTGGAGTGTTTGTGCCGTTGCACCTTCAACTTGAACATACTGACCGATTTGAATGTATTCGTAATCTAGTCATTTAATCTGCTTAGAACGTTTGTGTAGTCTATTGACACGCCCTGTGCTCGCCTCCTCGTGATCGAGGAGCCACGTGGGCGATGGTGGGAAGAGGCACACACCCCCACAGGATTCGGAGCATGCTGTACTGATGCACGCTCACCTTTGGAACCGTCCGTGCCAGTCCGACCCTGCGCCAGCGCGGAGAAATCGAAGTGGCAGAGCATCACACTCAGCAGCTCAGCCACTGCATGCAGAGAGTGCCGGTGCTGTGGAGAGAGAGGCAAAGAGAGTGATCCGGTGTCCATAACGCGGCGACCACACTGCTCAGGAGATGCGATGACATTATCGTTGACTACACAAACGTTCTAAGCAGATAAAAAAAAAAAAACACTCATTAATTATTTGGCCGATAACATCATAATATATAGGAAGCAGTGTGTGGCAATATGGCGCCGGCAAACTGCCTAGCTGCCTCCTCCGCCTCTCTGCGCTTTCCTCACGCCTGTGAGTCGTTCTCTCGTCGATGAATACCTTCAACATTGAATTAATATGTGCGCGTTATAAATTTAAAATTATTAAATTATTATTAAATGACTAGATCACGAATAGATTAAAATCGGTCAGTATGCTCAAGTTAATAATAATAGCATTTTATAGAGCGCCTTTCACCCGAGGGTCACAAAGCGCTGCACAAGGGCCGCTGCACAAGGGCCGCTGCACAAGGGCTGCTGCACAAGGGCCGCAGAGAGAACGGCAAGTCAACAAAG
>JAZEWU010000005.1:6186769-6197254 GCA_036362915.1 Geotria australis
AAACACGGAGGGAGACAAGGAGGGAGGGTGAGCAACAGGGGGAGACATAGGGACACAGAGACAGGAAGACAGACAGACATGAGGGGGAAACAACGCAAATCTAAATTAAACAATTAACACTGAAGCACAAGAACATATGCATCGACGCACGCAACAGTAAAGAAAAAAACGCACCTATTTATAACAATAAAACATAACTTTTACATGCGACACCTGGGCCACACCACGAGGTGAGTCTTGGCAAAGGTGCAACGGTAAAAACGCTCCACCTGAATGGCACAGTACAGCACGATCAAGTGAGGGTCGGTACAAGGGGCGCGACGCGACGCAGCACTGAGCCGCGTGGGGGATGCTCACCGCGAGCTGCTCCGCGCACAGGCTCGGCAACGCCAGGGCGCACAGCTCTTCACAACACACGTTTGCCTCAGCGGTGCACACAAGAGAGGCGCAGCACGAAAACGCCTGGTACAGCTGCTTCCAGCTGTGCAGCACCGCCTTCAAGCTGGCCTGCTCGCGTACACACACGCACACACTCTGATCACCAACGGCTACAGAACCCATCGCTAGTCCGGCCCAGCTCTGAGCACTTCCCTTTTCACACGGACATCAGGAAAACATTGCGCTCATCTGCGTCCCTAAAGAACATTGCTGAGATGCCACAGTAAAGGACAAATGGCAGTAACGTTCTATGCAAGTGTGTGTGTGTAGTACCGGACGTAGGCTGGTCGCTGGGAAGATGAACTGAATGGGCAGAAGCAAGGCCTTGTAAAGCGCCGTGAAGTTGTGCTCCAGCGCGTCTCCTTGGTTCACCTCCTTCGTCTGAGACAATCGCACACCATACACGCCTCACCGTGCCATCCTGAACACCATCCCAGTGCTCACACAAAATACAATCTCCTCAACGTAGCCTACGCACTGTCGGGCAAATGCTGTTGGTGAGCACGCATAAAGGTTGACACAGCCCACGAGGAGGTGGTGTAGCTAGAACCACATCCGGCCACCTTTTGTATCCCAAGTGCTGATGTTAAGAGAGTGTACCAGGAACACAAATATAGCTGAGTTGACCTAGGGGAGACCCAGGCTCAGGTAAGATATTACTTGCCACTCAAATTAGCCATGGCTGGGAAGCTACATCCCCTGATATTATCATATCTCAAAAGTTAAGCAGGGTTGGGTTTGGATAATGCTATGATGGGTAACCACCATGCAGAATAAGGCTGTCATAGGGCAATGTTTTGTAGGGAGCATAGGACAGGCCAGCAAGCTCCATTGAAATACTATAATTCTGCACTCCCTACCTTGACCAACCAAACCGATAAACACGTTAAAACACGGCAAAATAACCCTCCACGACCCATACAGTGTGGGCAGACCCTCACTCAGCAGTAGACATTTACAAGGGCTGCGCATGTATATGACCGCTGTTACGCTCGCCGCGAGACCGCACGCACACACCTGCTGAATGCGGGCCGTCAGAGGGTGCACCACCAACTCCCAGATGGCGCACAGGCGCTGGCAGGGCAGGGTGGCGCCCACAGCGGCATGCTCGAGCAGCCCCAGCACGGCTGCACTGAAACCGAGCGGGGACGCGGGTCCGTCCAGAACGCAGCCGACCAGTGAGCGCAGCAGTGACTCCAGCCTGCACCCACAGCCGTGTGAGTAGGCACTCGGCATGGCATGATACACACACTCCCACCCTCAACCAGCGACATGACATATTGTACTGATTTCGGGAAGTCGTTCGGTTGGAACATTAATTTTTTGGTCTTGTTTTTACCATATCATTTGTTTAGTTTGTCTCCGTTTCTACCATGTTATCTGTATCATTAGCAAAAGTGTTACATCATATTATCACTTGCGTACACCTTGCATCTGTCATTAAAATATCATTGCCCACAAGCACGAATCAATTTACAAACTGCGCTATATCAAGTGGACATAGGAGGGAAGGGTCATGACAGCTTTACATATCCAATGTTACTGATGTTATCTGTGGCTGGTAATCAACCCTGACGAGTGAAATTACGAATGACCGATGGATCAAAGAGACACGTGCTCCTACAACACTAATCCTAACCTTACTCGACTCAGCTACCTGATCAGATACCTGGCGATACACACATAAATATTAGTATTACGCGTGTTTACTCATAAAAGGGTGAGGAATTTCACAGGAGGGAGCCTGTCGAGTTTTCGCAGTAGGTGGCAATCATTGCTGTGTATATTACAATTGTGCAAACTGTGGGTGATTTTTCATATTTGACAAATGAAACCAGCATACCATGTGCTACTCGTTCGAATGACATTACGGGACCTACAATGTCCACTTCGAAACACACAGCGCAAAGTATTTTAACTGCGAACCTCGGAAACAAGGGGCAAATGCACTATTACTAGGTCAGTTCACAACCCAATTTATCATTATCTAGTAAATGGACAGCGGAAAAATGGGGGATGATAGAGAGGCAGTGCTATCAGGATAGCGCATTTTTAAATCCACGGCTCAGAGTGTGTTAATAAAAGTTGTGTGGCTCCTATGCTAAACGTATACAAGTGTGTGCGTACGTTTGCATGTTTACCGTTGCTCTGCTGAGTTGAGATGCAGCAGGCTGTCGTGGAAAATAATTTGAATGAGGAATAATGCGGAGGTGCCCTGCACACAAACAAACAGCAAAAACAACTCCTGCATCAGCTGTAACCTTCACCCAAGAAAGTGACCAATGCAATAACAGTCAAGTTGATTTGTTTAACCAAGTAAGAATTCAAGAGACAAGGATAGTCTCATTGACCAGAGGGATCCGAATCATCAAAATGGCAAAAACAGGACAAACATGCACAGCAATGGAAAAATAATACTGATTAAAAAACAACTCTTGCAAAGGGGAATTGAAAATATTGCTAAAAACAACAATTATACATAATATATTTCTTGCAATGTAAGTCAGTTCATTGGAGATTATTTTAGACTCATTACATAATATAATTACAATTAAGTTACTGAAACATTACACAGAAGGTGACTATTATGTGATGCAATCTTAAAAATAATTTAAATAATAATAATAGCATTTATAGAGCGCCTTTCACCCGAGGGTCACAAAGCGCTGCACAAGGCTGTGGAGAGAACGGCATGTCCATAACATCAAGACAGATTAACTATGAGGCAGCAATAGCGATAAATAGCGATAAATTATAGGCTTCCTAAATGTACAGAAACAAATGACATCCTGGGGCCAGGTACTTACCTGCATGACATCCATACTGGCCACGTGGTAAGCTGGAGAGCCCAAGACCTTCTTGGGTAGCACAGCCACCGTGGCCTCCAACAAGGACTGCAAAGAAGAGCAAGGCACGTGAATGGCCCTCAATGAAGAAACATAGACTTTTTATTGAAGCTAGAGGAACTCAGCCAGAGCTGGTCACCACCGTTCACCACTCAATACTAGGGTGGTGACATGGGAAGCAAGTTTGTCATTTGTTGATAAGGTTCATAGTTTAAATTCAGTGGCCACACAGGTTAATAATGTGGGTGTATTAGCCATAAAAATACTATGCACCATCTATCTGCTTTACACTGGACGTTAAAGATCCAACAACGTAATTTGGAAGAGTAAGCCAATACGCGCAAGCATCATGGTCCAAATCTGCCAATGAAAGATATCATTAACCAGTGATCTAGGTTTCTCATCGTATCCGTGTGTGTGCATACGTCATTGTGTGTGTCGATATGGGTGATCTTTGTCTTCTTTGTACGGTATGTGTCTATGGTAGGTAGCGATAGTGTAGCAGTTAGCTCACTGCATTACGAACCCAAGGAACTGAATTTGATTCCCGCTCATAGCCAACAGCAGTCGTGATCGTTTGAACCAGTCCTGGGCCTCCCCTAGGTTGACTCAGCCTTAAATAAGTACCTGGTGCAAAGTGTATATATTGCCACTAAGGAGAAAAAGGAAGCCAGGACTGGTGCTGGACACCCACCCCCTCTCGGATAAAATGCTGGCCTTCATAGGTGCTCACCAACAGCACTTGCCTCAACAATTTGTAAGGCTAAAATGGGGATCTCTGTCCTTGCATGTGTCTGGGTGTGCCTTTGTCTGTGTGTCTATGCTTGGAATTATCCAGAGAAACAGCAAGAGGAACCGCTGAATGCGAGAACACACGCGGGGTGACGAAGGTGGCTTGTGCTCACCATGGAGAGGGAGGCAGGCAGGCTCTCCGATCGCACCAGGTTCTGCAGGCTCATCAGCAGCAGCGCAAAGCTGTCTGTTCCGTGCCGCTCCTTACGGTTCCCAGCTAGCCGTACCGCACACACGTACGGATGCGCAGACACGCACATACACACGCAGGCAAAATTTACAAACTGACATCCACGTTAGTAAGCACAATAATACAACTGTGTTGAGGGAAGAGGGACAGCTAACGTATACCTCAGGGCCTCTCACTGCCAACCGTGTTTAAAGACAATTTCCCGTTGTCACCCCATGTATCGACGAGTCCGTACACGTGATTCATTGCTCAGCGGTAGACGTGGTCCGCATGCGGATCCTGCCGCCACAGCTGCAGTGAGCTGGGCCCACTGGTGTGTGTTCGACCCGACGCTCCGCAACAGATCCCTCAGCTCCAAGGTTAAAAGGGCAACTGAGTAGCCCTGTGTAAAGGAAACCAACATCAGCACCCCCAGCTGCCTAGCCTGCATACTCTTTGCAAGGGACCAGTGGAAAGCTGAATGCCGAGAATTTCCCACGTCATATCAAGTGTACGCCACTGCACCCAAACTAGTGAGCATGCAGGTGAATTTGTGTGTCTGGGGCAGTAATGTGGCCGAGCAGTAGCTCATTCCTTGCTAGTCACAGAAGTTCACAGTTAGAATCCAGCAAGAATACTACGGGTTAATTCACCGTAAACATACGCGCTGTACGAGTAAGAAAATGTCACCCCCGTATTATGGGCCAAACATGCCAAAAATACAAATTATCTACAAATGAATCAATTGGAATATAAATAAGAGTCATCACGGCCCCACTGTGAAAACTTGGCAAGGACCCAGCTGAAAACGAGTCGTGAAATTCATAATGTATCCCTTTCATGGGTTGGGTCAAATAAACTCGTCTCCACCTGCACAGCCATTTAGTAAAGTTTGTCACGTTAACAAAACGTGCCAATTCTTTACGACTTCAGCACACTGGGATGTATGTTGGAGCGCAAACCCACAACATTTACAATGAAATACAATATTTCGCTGATAGTTGCAATCAGCTTCTTCAGGTATCTCGAACAAATGTTCTGGAAATGACTTCCGAATTCTGAGTCTTTATATTTTGTATTATACACATGTTGCAAATTCAGCAAGGCTTACCTGGATAAACAAGCGGAATTACAACAAGTGTCTGTATTTACCTGACTCGATGCTTGCCGCCACATGGCTCAGGAGCTTCCGCCACATCGGCAGCACCAGCGAGGCTGGAAACGACAATAGCAAGGATTGCGGCCATGATGTGCGGTAAGTATGTGCACACAGACGTAAACAGTCTCCTATAAATATTTAGACCCTGTTTGTAAGGTAAAGAAATAAAAAACTGAAAGTTTTGACCTAACGTTAACTGAAAGCCTATCCAATCCTTCTGAAACAAGAATTGTAACCAGGAATGCATGACTCAGTGCTATTATTATTATTATTATGCTAATGATGGTCTGTTACCCATAACGATCTGCAACAGAGCTAACCAGAATGCAATGTGCTAGTAACATGTTATAATTTTACTTTTGATACAAATTAGTTTATTTCGTAATATATGTTTGATAATTGTAGGATTTCTCTGTTATAAGCTATTAATAGATAGGTCAATAAAAAAATGAAAAAAACTGTTTAGCAGGAAAGATTTAAAGAAATTCATTCTGATCGAGCCACACAGTGTATAGTACAGCCTCCAACTCTCTCTCTGGCCTCTGTACATATGTGCTATGAAGAAGGACCATTGTCCGTGTTTTTAACGAAAGTGTTGCACACAGACAAATAATCTATCTACTTGCTATTCCATCACCTGCTGGCCACATTATGGCCTTGTATGCTGGACACCTTAAAATAATAATAATAGCATTTTATATAGCGCATTTCACCTGAGGATCACAAAGTGCTGCACAAGGGCCGAGAAGAGAACGGCATGTCAACAGTGAAAGAAAAAACAACCAATAAAAACCAAAGGAACAAAAATTAAATTATTAATGCTGCTTCGAATATACTGAAAAGTCGTGAAACTGGCACACAATTTATTTTATACTTCCTGTTACCCCTCCACCACTGACTTAATTACAACCATGCATTACAACTACTACGATTGAAACACGTTTTAATCAATTCATGTCCGTATGTGCATGTGTGTTGTTTGTGTGTGTGCTCACTTTGCACATCATTGCCGGCAATGATGAGGGCACTCTGTGTAGCTGTGATCAGCGTGGGGGCCAGGCGTGCAAACCCACTCCCCAGCGTGATCGGCACACTCGCAAGTGGCTCTGCAAAGAGATTTACAAAACCATCAACCACACAAAGCAAAACAAACCAAAATCAAAAACCTGCATACAAACATTCAAAATAATAACAAATCAGCATATTCAATGGCGAATTTACACACATCGTGCTTTTTTAGTTGAAGTGCAAAGCTTCAGCTTTAAGTAAAACTGGCTACATTAAGGACACACTTGTCACACAGCCTAGATACATGTCCACGAATTAAGTTAATTTTGTTTAACTAGGTGACATATCAAGGAACTGGGGTGATCACATTTGCAAGTGATTTTGGGTCACATGTGATCACATTTGGATTCAATTATTTCCTAAGCAATAGCAATCGGACAAAAAACAACTACATAAAAAAACAACTAAATAAAAAAATGCACAAATGTAATCAATGTAAAATCATATATTTCACATAGCAAAAGTCAGCTCGGGCAGTATATTTGTATACTGACAATTAATGTACAGAAACGAGCTATATGAGTTTTGTACTTATGTGTAAACAGACAAGGATAACATTCAAATACAACTGCTGGTGAAGATAAAAGGTGATTGTTTTCTTTCAAGTGATGTCTTCCAATGAAAGCATACGCACCCAAGGTCAGTGGGAGGCCAAGCTCTGCAATCTCATGGCCCAGGAGCAAATGTGCGATGAGCTCACACCCTCGTAGCTGAACGGTACGGGAGGCCACGCGCACCGCCGACCCAGAACCCCTCGCCAATGACATCCGGAAACCGGGCGTCGAGGTCGCTGGCAAACATGGTAAAACGCAAAATATATCATCTCATATAAGTTGTAGATCGTTATTGTAAATTGTCTGTTGGTGAACTCTCTGATCGGAAAGAGGCGCAGAGCCACAGCACAGACAACGGGGCCTGCAAACCTGTTATTGTGTCGCAGGAATCCCGAAAAGAGCTTGCAAGCTCACTGAGAATGTTCCTGCTTTAATAATAATAATAAACATCTATATCAATTACACAGCCAAATAAGCACATTTGCCAAATATTGTAGAGGTTGAACTTTCAAATCCAGCGGTTTTCCAGGTTAAGTACTGTGGTTTATTAGGAGTAAAAATTATACACGGCCTCTGCTTCACAGTGGACATTAAAGACTTTGTGGACATTAAAGACAATTGCCAGCGTTATGGTGCTAATTTGCCACCAAAAAAATCCCAGCCAATTACTCGATTGGAATCTACATATTAATTATCTCCCACGACCGCAAAAACCTAGCAGGACACTCCTGAAAACCAGTCGTGAGACTCAGTGAAGCTGTCCTGGGTAAATGAGCATAATAATAGAAATTTGCCACATCAGAAATCACGTGACCCAGATACAGGGCTCCGCGCCTCCAAATGAACGGGTGCAACGGGCCCGGAGAAAATGTGCGCGTTACAAAAGTAGATTATTATTATTAATTATGTAGCCAGGTGAGAACTCAAGAGACCAGCATAGTGCTGCCCCCTGATGGTGACAGAGGCAATGTGAGCATGCAAAGTGGTTACCGGGCTTCGGTGTACCAGCTGGGATGGAGGCCGAGGCCAGCGTGGTCTCATTCAGTGACGAGCCCAGGACAAACTGCAGCAGTGGAACACACACCTGAGCAATGTCCGACGGGGAAACAGGCACGAGGTGAAGTTGGCAGACGACATTCTTACAGTGTCAACTTATCCATAGTGAAGCTCTGTTTGTGAGTTTAGGTCATGTGAAAAAAAGTATGTAAGTGTAGTGTACCCGTCGATATGTTGGAGCAAACGAGCAAAACGTCGGTACCATATTTTAAGGAAAGTGCTGTATATGCTCGCTCGTTTGCTCCAACATTTCGACGGGTACACTACACTTACACACTTTTTCACATGACCTAATCTCACAAACAGCGCTTCACTATGGATAACATTGGTCATGAAAGCCTACGAGTTAATTTCAGTGGCAACTTACTTTGTTTAACCATAGTATAGCTCTTTTTATGAGTTAGGTCACGTAAAAATAAGTGTTGTAAACCCGCCTCCACCCGACACAGCCAATTAGAAAAGGGTTGTCACGTGAACAAAACGTGCCAATTCGTTACTACTTCAGCACACCGGTATGTTGCAGAGCGAACCCACAAGATTTATAATTTTAGGTATGACGTTTCGCTGATAGTTACAATCAGCTTCATCAGAAACAAAGGATCTGGCAAGATGGTGATGACAGATAATGCGAATGGACCACACACGCCTGATGGTTAAGCCTCACCTGCTCGAAGCTGGTCACCACCTGCAGGTTGAGGCGGCCGACCAGGTGCCACCACGTGTGAAGCATGGTCAGGGCCAGAGCCTCGGCCCGCACTGTCGTCACTATCAGTGGCTGCAGCAATAGGCGCAGACGCTTCCCATTGTTGAGGAGCTCTGCAGCCAGTTTGCACACAACGCCATGGACACACGTACGCACGGCCCGTCGAGGCTAAGCCACACGCCTTCACCACAACCGTGACTCTTGTCGTCACGACGATAGGTTCGGTTCAGGTCCACGTGGCTCAGCGGTGTCGTGTTCACCACTTGCTACAGAGTTTCACTGTATAAATCCAGCAGTCATCCTGGATAATACGTCTGTGTATAATAATAAAAATACTACACGCCATTTGCTTCACGATGGGTGTTAATGGTCGAGTAACGTGATTCGCACGAACAGGCCATTGCGTGCTGGCGACTTAGTCCAAATTTGAAAAAGTGCGAGCATGGGCAGTTGGCATATACATAGAAACGACTGCCCACTACTACGGACAAATGTCAAAACTGTTGTAGAGTTTTGCTCATGTTGAACCAATAGTTTACTCCAGCCAATTCTCTATTGGGATGACCCTCTTTACTGCCACTCACCAGGCTCGGAGGTGAAGTTGTCGATGAGGCTCTTCCATGCAGAATAGGCAGCGCTTTTCACCTCCGAGGAGCTGCTACGGAAGCCCAGCTCTGCCAGGTGAAGCACGGCGTTGGTGAGCTTCCCTCCCTTGCGCAGCACCTGCGCAGATCGGCACGGAGCACAGACAAGACGGCACATGTAGCACAGAGCACACAACACAGGGTACACGGCACATAAACGACAAGACACACAAGACAAAAACAATCCATTCGTCAGCGCACAAGGCTTCTTCTTCTTTGCGATTCTTCGAAGCGCAATGGTTAACTTACAGTTTCCCATTTCTTTACACAGTTCTTTGCATTTTTATTGAACTCTGCAAGGTCAACATGGACAAGTTCAACATAGACAAGTGCAGTTCAATGTCATTCATTGGAACGTGGGGCAGAGCAGCGGTACGCTGAATGGGCAGCAAGTGGACACTCACCGCATACAGCAGCGTGACGCACAGCGCCCACACGCGCATCACGTGCACCTCGTGCTTGGCAGCGAAAAGCTTCTCCATCTCCTTGAGCAGCTTCTGTAGCATGAGAAGTCATACACAAGACAAAGACAAAGATCCCCTATATAGCCTTAACAGACTGTAGGGGCAAGTGCTGTTAGCACTTGCCCCTACAGGTGCACGTGGTTAAAGCGCACTGGGCTACGAATCTGGCGACCCGAGTTCGAATCCCGCTCACGGCCAACACCAGTGACGATTTTCTGAAACCGGTCCTGGGCCTCCCCTAGGTCGACTCAGCCTCAAAATGAGTACCTAGTGCGGTGTGTAAACATCGCCACTAGGGAGACAAAGGCGGCCAGGCGTGGTGCTGGTCACCCACCCCCTCGTGTGCCGTGTCGACCTTCATAGGTGCTCGCTAACAGCACTTGTCCCTACAGTCTGTTAAGGCTATATAGGGGATCTTTGTCTTTGAAGTCATACACACGCACCGAGTCACACACCGAGTCACACACGGAGAGCACAATGCCACACACGGACGCTACTCCATAACACTTTTTCACCAGAGCTGCGTGCAATCTTCTTCTTTGCGATTCTTCGAAGCTCGATGTTAAATTACAGTTTCCCATTTTCTTACACA
>JAZEWU010000005.1:6205365-6218084 GCA_036362915.1 Geotria australis
GGCAGATCGTAAGAACGATGTTACCATACTTCACGCTGGTCAGTGTGGGTTGGGGGAGGTGGCGTAATTGGCGTAAGACCGGTTCAGATATCACTCAGCCCTGATGATAGCCATGCCTGGGAATTGAAGTCGCTGGGTTCCCATTGCAGTGAGATAATCACCGCCCTACTACCCTTCCTGGGTAGCCTGTAGGGCCTACAAACCACCTCCACACCGTGACGAATAGACCATTAACCAAATAGTTATGGCGGTACCACCGATGGCTCGATTTGTGCATATTACTGATGCTCTAGTTAGTGGAGATGTGCGTCATTTGTATCCTGGTTTCCGTGATGCAGTTTAAAGTGTAGTGTTTTCACGCAGGGTGACTGGACTGTAAAACAATCCTGGAGGGGACGAGTGGCTTGTAGCCACAATGTGTTCTGCATGTGGTGAGCCGGGTGTGGGTATATCTGGGTTGCCAACCCAGCTGAATTAGTCCCTAATTTTCACATTTTCTGACTTCTCCTCACCCCAAAGCCGTTCTGTGATGGCTCCCACTTCAAGGCACGTTGGAAGGGGGAATCCAAGAAGTGGCCAGTGCTGTTCAAGATTCCTGAGAATGGCGTGGCCTGGCTCTGCTTGTGCAAGCAGACGGGCAAGCCACCCTTTTGTGACGGTTCTCACAAAAAGATCGGCACAGCGCCATCGGAGAGTCCTCCGTCACAGTGACGCGGCCTGCTCGGTCAGCTACACAGAGCCTCACCGCTGAATGGCGGTGACACGAGACCCTTGCTGACACAGGGCCCTCACTCGCACTGCTCGTTATGCTGCGTCTATTCCTGCTGCGTCTATTCCCTGCTGCATACAGCCAGAACTACACCTCCGGAGTACTTTATCAGGTTTAACACACACCTAGCCCCGATGGGGCTAGGTCCCACTATTGAAAAATAATACCTTAACTCTACTCTGCTGCTCATGTAGATAATAAACTGCGTACACCTCGACCCCTTCCCCAAGTGGTCTTCTGTTTACCCATCCACCGGCAGCCACTTGTAACACAACCATGATTAATTACATCATTACATTCTTGTATTAAATAAAATGTAAAACAAAAACCTCCGTCTGGTCAAAGTTCTCACTCTGGACCCATCTGTCTATTGTCAGGGTATTGTTGTATCTTGTCACGTCTACGTGGCTTGATTACTATGAATGTTTTAAGTACTTTTTCATCAAACTTTCAATGTACGTTGGCGTCTTTGTCAGTGCGGGGAAAACCTTGGGATACATGGATGTACATTATGCACTTACCAAATAAACGACTTCCACCTGTACCAGTTTCATTTAACCACTTTGTACAATGTTGCCTTGGCGTCTGGCAAAACCAGAGATCTGTGACAGATACGTCTTACAATGTACCAAAGGGAATTCTTGCAAGGAGATCTCCAGTAAAAAGGAACAATGATCACTGCAAAGCACCTGCACATCTTCTCACAGTTCAGTTAAATAATAATAGCATTTTATAGAGTGCCTTTCACCCGAGGGTCACGAAGCGCTGCACAAGGGCCGCGGAGAGAACGGCATATCAACGACAAAAAAAAGCAAAGCAACAAAAATTTAATGATTAAGGCTGCTTCGAATATACAGAAAGGTTGTGAAACTGGCAATTTTAAGAGTGGCAAAAATCTGCCAGCGTCCCCTAAGATGGCCGGAGGGAGACAGGGAGGGATGGTGAGCAACAAGGGGAGACATAGGGACAGAAACAGGAATACAGAGAGACAGACATGAGGGGGAAACAACGCAAATCTAAATTAAACAACATTGAAGCACAAGAACATATACATAGACACGCAACAGTAAAGAAACGCAGCTATAACAATAACAAAAATATAACTTTTACACACGACACCTGGGCAACACCACGAAGCGAGTCTAGGCAAGGCAGGCCTTACATAAACTGGGCCAGGAGTCGGCCGCGTAAAACAGACAAAAAACAAGCAACAATAAAAGCCTGGCAGTCAACAAAAACAACACCAAAGTTACATAGAAACAACCTATTAACTCAAGAGAAAAGGAACAGATGAAAAGTGATAAATGTATAACAAATCAAAGATAAATATAAATACGCTTAACACAGGGAGCTGTAGCCCACGTGCTGCCAGAAAAAAACCAACAAAGACATGATGGGACGCCAGTCCATCACAGGGCAGAGGGGGCAACCCAGTCAGCAGGCCAATCAACCCACGCAGCAGCATGCCATGTTCATTATCTATATTTAAGTATTACCTGACAAGGTGCACCCGGCCTGGCACAGGCGCCGTGGTGACGTCACCGCCACTTAGTGGCGAACGGCGGTTGTTGTTGATTGGTGCAAATAAGCTGAAGGGGGTGGCGGCAACAAGGGTGGGGGAGGAGGGGGGGAATCGGGGGTTATGGAAACATTTGCTAACAATTCAGGACTTTGACCATAAATCGTGATTAGGTAATTGCCTCATTGGGCGTGAATGAGCAGCGCCTGTCCCCTCCCCCCTCGCTCGGGGGTGTGACCCTTGACCGTGACCCCTGACCGTGGCGGTGCAGGCCCCCCCCCGCTCGGGCCACGTTCCCCGCACGAGGCTGGGTGTCGCGGTCCCCGTCTCCGTCGTCTGCCTCCTCGGCCACGTCGTGGGCAGCGCGCTCCCCCGCGGGGCCCCTCCCAGCAGGGCCCCCCGGGAAGGTCCCCCCGGTGTGCGCGCGGTGCGGACACGAGATCCTGGACAGATTCCTGCTCAAGGTGAGACGCGGATTACAAACACGGGCCGCGGAACTAACACAACCGTCGCGAGACACCACTAACAACCACACACCACCAGAACCACACTCACAAGAACCACCACTAACCTGAACTACGAACCACCAGAACACACTAACCACAAGAACCAGAACCACAACGAATCACGAGAACCACATCCGTGTAAACCACCCACCTCTAGAACCAGCGGAACCACGAACAAGGGAACCCACAGCGTCGGAACTCGGCCAATCATCATCCCTACCTCTTTACCTGGGTCGATAACATGAGTACCACCAAATGAGCACCACCACCGTGAGAGAATGAATCTCCATCGCGGAGGGTTGTCTGTGGGTCTCTGTGTGAGCCTGTGGGTCTGCACGTGCAAAGCCAGCGGTGGGTCAGGAACTTGCTTTGGGAATGTGTGGCTTGGCCTCTCATTGCTAGGAGGGTCAAAGTCTGCATCGATCCTTGCTGGTAACATCGTGTGAAATCCATTCACGTGAAGGAGCTCCCGTGCGACGTTTAGCTAAACAAAACAAAAAAGCGAGGGGATTTTGCAAATTGAGGGTGGGGAATCTAAGGCAAGCAACCACCGGAAGCCTTGTTTCAAAGCAGCCTGAAAACTATTTGTCACTACAGGCAATCTTATCTGCGGTAATCAGATACAAGAGGGGCAATACTGTTTGTAATTTTGATGCAGTCACTGTTTGCAAGGCCCTCTAGAGGTGACTTGAGGTGTGTTAATGTGACTTTGCAGAGGTATTCGGGTCCTAATTCGCCCTCAGTAAGGAAGTTTACCCACCTCTGCTGTAAGGAGTGTTGGCTGACAAGTTGAGGAAAGGGAACTTCCAAAGTATTGTCTTGCTAGCCAGTCATCTGTTTATCGTTTTCTAAGTGACTTGTCATTAACAAATCGAGTTTTGCACACTGGATTTTAGAAGAGACCATAATAATAATAATAGCATTTATAGAGCGCCTTTCACCCGAGGGTCACAAAGCGCTGCACCATGGGCTTGCATTGTCAACGAGGAAAGCTGTCCATCTAAATGAACTGCTGTAGTGGTGCATGCCTTAGGGCAAGAACCACGTAGATTTAGAAACCCTGAAACCTGCTAAAGTGCGAGTCAACAAGTGGTTTGTGAACTGTGCTATATTGTGCACATTTGAGTTATGCTTGTACATATTGGGCTGGTTTCAGCACTAGTCCCCAATTGTAAGGTCTTTCTGAAAGTCTTTGGACTCGATGAGGCTTTTCTGGATCAGTCGGGCATAAGCCATCCACCACTACTGGAAGACCTCTGCAATCCATTCCCCAATTGTAAATAAAATGCAGTTTTACATGACACCTATAGAGCCTCATAATTTTAGCTGCATACCGTTGCACTTACAGATGAGCCAGGGTTAGGGTTGTACTTGGCGAGGCCTGACCCCGCAAGCACAGACAGTGCAGTGTCCGGGCTGGTTGAAAACACCGCGATGTTCATTCAGACGGCGCCATCCTCGCAAGCCGGAATTCATAGCTGATGTCATATATTGTACAACTTTCATTTCATTTAATTCTTCAAAAAATTTGATTAGCACAAAAATATCATGTAAAAAAATATCAAACTGCAAAAGACGTCATTTAATTACCCATTTACACTGTAGGAAGTATCAGGTACAAATTTGTACAAAAATTGTACACTTCATTACGCAACTGGGAAAAAAAACACCCACTGTACATCCTACAAACCAGACTGTTTCACAGGAGAACGTGTAGAAATAAATTAGAAACACACACATACAACACATCTGTCGGGCCTCTTGAACATACAACATGAAATGAAAACGTGAGTGAACACGAAGAGCATAATTGCGCGTTGAGCAGCAACTGGGAGGCAGGCGTGGTTCCCGCGCCCCCACAGCCATCGCGACACGCACGGGCCAAGACAGGGGCCAGTGCCTGGCAACCGCCCCACAGGAACTGTTAAGACTGCGTAGCTTCGCCACACACGTGCCCGTGCCCACGTTCGCGCAATATGAAGACACGACTTTGGCGTCTCGCTCGCTCAGCAGAGATGATTCACCTTTCAACTGAGATGTTACACAGAGACGCCTCGAGGAAGAGAATGGAGGAGCTTCCGGAAGCATTCACCATCAGCCTTGCGGAGGAGCCTCTGCCAGAGTGGCGTAGAAGGGACCTCACCAAAACATGCATCACGAAGTCTCTCGGAGCAGCCTGCACGAACATACCGAATGAATGGAAGATGCATCGTGGATACGTCTCGATTCGCCGCCACATCACACCCCCATCATCGTGTGCGTCTGATGGTCACGCCGTCATTGCTAGTGCAGTCGTGTGGAGCGCATCAGTGTTGGTAAGGCAACGGGGCTGGTCGGTGCCCATATGGCACGGCGATACGTACGGACACGGGCACGTCCATGCGCTGAAGAACGCTTTCGCACGCGGCCCTGAGCAGAACTTCCCAGAGACTCACAGGACCATGCCACCGAGCTGCCCCCCCTAAGCGCGATTATTCCCACATTACGATTCAGATAAAACGATGCGGGCTTGCATGCAGGGTAGCTCAAAGGCCTGTGCTCTTTCTGTTATGGGCAGAGGAAGCTCCGGGGAGTGTTGCCTCCGTTGGGAGTTTGCACAGTGCCCAAGTGAGGTGTGACCAGTGTATTGAAATGTACAAAAATAATTGACACAAACAGCTTCCAATAATTGCCTGACTTGGGCGCACTGCAAATCCTAAAAATAGCCAGAGAGCCCTTTTTGTGTCCACGTGAAGAAAAAAACCTGACGAAATTATTTGAAAGTAGTAACTTGTTGCTTATGTATGCAGCGAAATGTGTTGAATAATTCACTGCGTGGGTATTTGTCACTACGCTGGTCGTTGTAAGTTTCAGAAGTGGATCATACACAATCATGGAATACATGTGCTACGTTTTTTGTTTGCGTGACGCCAGTTTGATGGCAAATGCAAATCAGTCGCCAACGAAAATGGGTTCTAGCCCAAAACATGCGAGTCATCAAGAGGTATGGAGAGCCAATATCTTCAGCTACAGCGATAACTCAGTTCCAGGATATTCAGTAGCCAAGATATTCATGCTGGCTGTGTCAAATCTTTAGGCAGAAATGTAATCACAATAAATTACCATCTCATTTGTATTCTCCATTTTTTCTCTCGTTTGTGAACTTTTGTTAGCTCCATCGTCCAAAATATTGGCTAATAATCGCATACAAGTTGCATAAATTGCAAATAACCGATTCTCACAAGACTATCCGATGCATGCACTGTGAGCATAAGAATTGGTTCCATACGATGAATACACATTTACATGCCTACTATCCAGGCTTGGTTACCACCTATTGCAACCGAGTTATCGCATACAGTGTTCAAATTATAGACAGGTTTTTAATTTATGGACAAACTAGCTCTGGCAGTAGCTTTGAAGTCAAAATGTGATTTTTTAACTCAGTCGGTAGTAGCTGTAACTGTTGGGTGTGCGTTAAAGGTCGATGGGTCATCAAAACATGGACGACAGCTGGACCAATGGCCAATCATAATTTTAGTCGCATCGCCGGATTTTGCAGGTGGAGAAACGCGGGTGCGACACCTTGCCCCCCGAAAGCGTCGACCGTGCATCCTGTCCATACTGTCCGTACTGTAAACAGGTGGCGGTGGTACACGTGCACAAGTAGTTTTGTGAATTTACAAAAGTATATATACACCAATGTATATATTACTGGCACCACATATATCATTCTTATGAAATATCTCTTCAAGAAAAGAAAAACTGATAATAAAACAAATGTCCTACACGTGGGGATGCCGTCATGGGTGGGAGACAGACGTCGAAGTTCAACAGCCAGTGTTGCTGGCTTTGACGAGTGGCCCCCACACGACATGATAAGGATTTGATGCAGCAAATCCCTTTACACATTGAAGAAAACAAAAACAGTGTAAACACGGAGACATCTCACTGAAACAATACCCGAGGATGAATGCACGTGTCTGGAGACTTCAGAAGTCGTTGCTGGGTAAAAATGGACAAAAAGCAATACCGCCGCAACCCTCGGCCACAATAGTCAACATTGAGGCCCAGCGCGGGCCCTCAGTCCATACGGCTGCCTGTGCCTCGGCCGCACCACACACATTACAGGGCCTCGAGATCTAAGGCGCGTGTCGGCTAGCACCCCTTCTCTTTACACACCCTATTGCGTTGCAATAATCTCATTTTATTATTTTGTAATACATATAATTTAGCTTTCTTTATAAAAGATCTATTAGTGCTAAAAACCTGAATTTCCACGAGGCACAACTATAAGGTATTTGCTACCATCTGCGTAAAACTGTCACGTGAGCGCGAGCGTGCGGCTTCTAACTCGAGCGGCAACGCAGGCGCAAACGGCACGGGCGGTGGCAGCAGCGTCGTTTGGGTAAGTTTTACAAAATGAAGAGGAAACAAGGCCAGGCATATGAGTCCCTGCAATTTTACATTTCATTTCACTCACACCTTTTGCTTGTGAAGCCTGTCGCCACATCCAGTGTTTGCGCAGTGCACAGACTTGAGTTAAAGCTACACGGCATGCAAGCAGCCTCCCAGGACAAGGGAGAGAGGCCTGGGAGCGTGAGCACGGTCGATTCGGGCCTGCTCACGAGCGGCCGTCGTGCACGGTGGCAGGAGTTCAACTGTGCACGCACACGGCTCAGAAACCCGCTGTCGCAACAGGCACCACCACGGGTGTCACGACAGGCTAAACCACCGCCCGAGAGCCGCGTGCAAGCAGCCAGACTGCAAATTTCAGTGTGCACAATTGGCAATGCAGTCATGTTTGGGAATTGCACAGTCCTGTTCCATGAATCCCCGGCTTCACCACTCGACCCACGTGTCCAACTACAGCATGTATGCTCTTTGCTGCTGGGACAGATGCTGTCCCAAGTCCAGCAGCTGCTGGTAGCATGAACCCAACGGCGCAACCTGCCGTGAATGGGACTCGCAAATTGGGTGTTATGACCGTCGTGAAATGAGCTGTGCCTGCACGCAAACAATGGAACCAGCTTCTCAGCCGATTCACTTTTAGCATGTCTGCTTCCAAGACCAAATAAATATTCCTGCACGAGTTGGTGGAAATATGCGCAAGGGAGCTGTCATTTTACAGCGGGGGACACAATACGCTGGCCTCTCCTCGGTGAATTGTGCAGTAGGTATGGGGCGCGGGGGGGGGGGGTGATTCTTGTGGGTTCGAGTCCTTTTTCTTGAACGACTCTGCCACCTTTGCTGTAACTTAGATCTACAACACCAGTAGTCCTCATGATAGATACACGAATTGAAAAATAAAAATCCAAAGTAGGCCCTGAAGCACATGTCCATTTCATTACGAAAAACATAAATAAACTTATGAACTTAATAAAAAACATATTTCATTACAAACGCAGTCTTGTCAGCTTCACTGTAGCTTGATCAAAACACGGGTGACCAATTAATCCTATCCACAACTCTTCACAAAAATCCAATCCATTTTCCCACATCACTTAAGTTAATCCTAATGGCACTAGCTAAATATTTATACATTCTGTGATTTATTAAAAAAAATAATGATATAATAACACTCAAAAGCCTGCGTCCCGCTCGCCTTCGCGCATCATAACGCCAGTGGGAAGCGGAGCGGTGGGCCTGAGGAGCGGCCATTACCAACGCCTTGCCGGAGGAGGTAGGTACATTTTTGGTGTCTTGTCGATGACGCTGGATGCTCCAAAGTGAGTTCAGTTTCTCCAGGCTCAGCCCAAGTAACCAGTGATTTCGTCAGCCGTGCAGCGGCGTGAGTGGCCATCGCCACTGCCGCCAACCCAGCCGAGCTCGACTTACCCCTCCCCCTTCTTCCCCTCAACCCCCATGCTGCTTATGCGAGCCGCTTGGCGCAAAATCCATGCGTCCGGCCTCGCAAGGCGACCCTTCAGCTTCCATCGCCGCTGCCGGGGGTTCCTCTCTCGCTGCGCTTCTGTGGGGGCGAGAAAACGGACGGCGTTCGAAGGGTCACAGGGTCATGGGCTAGTACTTTTACAAACATAAAAACATATTCAAAACATTTATATTTTGATGATTGCTCCTCAGAGCTGTTCTTTAGGGATAGCCGTGTCGAGCGATCTCCCTTTCTCCCTCGCGACGTTTCGCCTCCAACGTTGGAAGCATCCTCAGGCGTTACATTTTGTCAAAGGAGGCGAAAAGGTCTGACATGTTTCCGAGTGAGGCCAACATGAGCCAAGAGCTACCACACTACCATATAGGCGAAGGAGGAACTTCCAGCAAGAGATGAAATATCTGCATTTTCAAACCTAACCCAACCAATGTTAGCTCAGTGTACTACTGTCCACATTTATACTGTATACTATACGGAGAAAATATTAATAAGCCATGTCTACTCGTGCATTAAACATTTTAGTTAAAACGTGGCTTATTTATTACTGACATCAGTAAGCTGTCAATTTATGTACGGCCATCACATGGCCACATCAAAGCCTTACAATAATGTACAAGATTAAATCGGCTTGTTCCACCAACCCCAAAATGCTGGATTACAGGCATGCACTGGCACGGCCACCACTACCACAACACCTAGTTTGCGGCACAAATCAAACCAGGAGAGCAAAGTAGCAGCTTGCACAGACAGATTCACCTTCAGAGCAGCCTGGTCCGAGTGAAGGCTCAGGAAGGGGTTGGCCTGGCCAGGAGCAGAGACGGGCACAGGGGTGCCACCCAGGGGTGGCAGCGTGCACGCCGGGCCGCCAGCCAGGTGCTGCTCGTGAGAGCTGGTGCTGCTGGGACCCTGCTGCTGCTGTTGCTGCTGCTGCTGCATGAGGTGGTACATCAGTTGCTGAGGATCCTGTCCAGAGGCAGGATGGGGGACGCCATCAGTGACTTCTACACTGCTGTGTCTATAGTCGTCAACCTTCTCCAATCGACACGTACCAGCGCAGTTAAGTAAAAAAAAAAAAATCCTATTAGCGGATTGACAACAGGGCTTAATACATGCAGGGTCATTCTTGCGCACGGCAATATGTTTGGGGCTTCAGGAGACAGTTTATACAGTTTTACTAAAACCCCTCTCCTCCGTTGAACCGGCTGAGCACAGTGGTTTACTGTACAGTTCATAGTTGGGTTCAATCGCACTGTCCCTTCATTTTTCAGTACTTAAATTGTCATTCATGAAGGAGACGTGCACATCAGCATGTAGATTTTACAATGCAATTGATGGCACACATTAGAGATCTATATATTGGCCATATCGGTCGATCTCTAGTAAACATTAACTATACACACGGTTCATGGTGGAGGAGAGGTAAGTGAGGGTCCTGCATAAATCAGTACACCAATACTTTGTTATCTCCGAGGGATTCTTTCCAGACATTTTCGCGGATGGCACAAAGCACCACAACTCTCATATACGTACCCACAGGCCCTAAATATTGCCCTAAAAACCAGGGATAAACACACGCACCACATAATGCAGGGAATGCTGAAAACAAAAGATATTAGAACACGCAGTGATAAAAATGCGTTACCCTGGACAGTAGAGTTTAAATTAGTAGAGGCTACAGTTATGAAGACGCTACCCAAACTGTAGACACTGTCGGTCGTGCTGCAGGTTAGGGTCCCCGCGGGCATTTGACCTCACCACCTTCCCACCGCGAGGCGTGCGTACTGTTTATTTCTCCTCGTGGAGCAGCGTAACATGCAGAGATGCTTCGAAGACATTTGCGATGTGTCTGAATGTTTGCGAGGGATGCACTGGTGCCTCCGGGAAATTTCGCTTGTACGTGGATTCGCAAATTCGCGGATAACGCGTGTACAATGTAGAAACACAAAACATTGGCAATTGCTTAATAAATGGCACAGGGTAAACATGCACAAAGGAAAAATACATAATGGGGTTCGATAATTACGTGAAATGTTAAGAGTCGAAATAACGGACAGTTAGAGGATGCAATGTGTATACAGTATCATAAATGTACTGATGTAGGTTTTCACGGCTTGATTTATGATGGCTGGTCCTCAGAGCTGTTCTTTCGGGATAGCCGTGCGAAGGAGAGAGGGAAATCGCTCGACACGGATATCCCGAAAGAACAGCTCCGAGGAGCAACCATCAGTATGATAAATATTAAAACCTATTTTAATCGACAAATCATTATATTTCGCCAAGCGAACCAACACGATACGGTGCTCGTGCTCTGAGCGTGTGACAGTCCCACCTGTGTGAAGAGCTGGTCTCCCAGGAGCTGGTGGAACGATTGCTGCTGGTGCATCAACAGCTGCCGCTGCTGGTCCTGCAGCAAGGCGAGCCCAGAGATGCTGCACACGACCAGGTCACAAACAAGCACCATTCGCGAGCACCTATGAAGGTCAACAGGGCACACAAGGGGGTGGGTGACCAGCACCATGCCTCCCTAGTGGCAATGTTTACACACCACACCAGGTACTCATTTGAGGCTGAGTCGACCTAGGGGAGGCCTAGTACCGGTTCAGAATATTGTCACTAGTGTTGACCGTGAGCGAGATTCAAACTCGGGTCGCCAGGTTTGTAGCCTAGTGTGCTAACCACCGAGCCATCGCTCCCACGCAGAGACAAACACGTGCGCACACACAAGCAGAAACTTGACAGAGTATGAAAACATAAGTAGCCAGCAAGCAACTATAGAAGTAAATCGCACAGGATAAAGCGGCCCAATGAATGGCTATTAAAAATAATCCCATCACATGTTTTTCCAAAGTAATTCCCCATTCTAACCACTTGCCAGATTGCTGTAGAAAACTGTGAAATAAATGTTTCTCTTTTCCCGGCCTTCTATCATCCTCATAAATCATCATCTCTTACTTACAATCTGTGTGGCTGGCTGCATTTCAATATTGGCCGAGGAATCTCAGCTTCCATAGGTGGTGATAATTAGAATAACATTTTGAAACAATAGATTCTTCCTAATTAATAATAATAATTTTACATTTATAACGCGCACATATTAATTGAATGTCGAAGGTATTCATCGACGAGAGAACGACTCAGAGGCGCGAGGAAAGCGCAGAGAGGCGGAGGAGGCAGCTAGGCGGTTTGCCAGCGCCATATTGCCACACACTGCTTCCTATATATTATGTTATCGGCCAAATAATTAATGAGTGTTTTTTTTACTTGTGGGAGGAAACCGGAGAACCCGGAGGAAACCCACGCAGAACAGGGGGAGAACACACAAACTCCACACAGAAAGGCACCCGAACCGAGATTCGAACCCGGGACCTTCTTGCTGTGAGGCGCAGATGTTACCACTGCGCCACCCTGCCGCCCCTTGTGCACAATTGGGTTAAACATTTGTAGACAAAAAAGTTAAACTAAACAAAAAAGTGAACAGTCATACGTGGGCATTGATATCGCGGGTTCATCGCCACACCTGTTGCCGAGGCTGCTGGGCATCGACAGGCCCAGCGTGGGGTGGCTGGGGCTTGAGTTTTGCCCGACGGGTGCCGGTGTCTGCACGACGCTGTTGAGCGCCCCCACGAGTCCGTTGATCGAGATCTGGCTACCAGGAAGGCCGCTTAGCAGCCTGCCGGTACCGCTTTGCATCGCGCCGACGCCGGCCGCCACCTGCTGCACGCCTGTCAGTCCGGCGGCACCTTGGTGCTGCTGCTGGTGCTGCACACCCAGCGAGGGCAGCCCGACCGTGTTTTGCTGCAAGCCGAGCGACTGCTGCATCCCCAAGCCTTGTTGCTGCTGTTGCTGGTGCTGCGGTGACTGCTGCACCACCAGGCCGGGAATCGAGCTGCCGCTGCTAGGCCCCTGAGGATGCACTAACATCGCCGTGGCCACGCACGCCGCCCCTTGAGCTGGCGTCAGACTGGGCATGGCCGGTCCTTTCTGCTGCTGCATGCTGAGCATACTGGCGGCAGCGGCAACGGCGGGCAGCGAGTGCTGTTGCGAGTGCAGGACGCC
>JAZEWU010000005.1:6225004-6249826 GCA_036362915.1 Geotria australis
GCAGGGAGATCGGGCGAAAGTTCTTTGCATACGCTGGATCTTTGCCCGGTTTGAGAAGAGCAATAATCTTGGTTTTCCTCCAGATCTTTGGGATGTGAATCTCTGCACACCGAACGACAACACGCCTAACTACTTACTGTTATCACAGCAAATTTTCAAAACAACATTTCTTCCAAATGCACCCCACGTGTTTTGGTGTGTGGTTCTGTATAATCGGCGCTTTGCAAAAATCCTCACACACCTTTCTTTCCCTTCTGCCCCGAGCCGTGGGGCAGTTTCTTCTTCTTGCCATCCTGACCTTTGCCCTCGGAGCCCTCGCTGCCGGTGCCAGAGTGCACCGGCACCTCCTTGAAGTTGGCGTGGGTGAAGCGCGCCGTCGGGTCGTCCAGGCGTTTGAGCGACGCGTTCAGGAAGGCGCCGCTCGGGCTGGTGTACGTCTGTACCACGAGGCACCCGACGACGTCGCTACTCAACATTTATACAAAGGCTCGTGTTGCTCGAGTCACTGTACGTGTCTCGGTCTTATGCAACAAGGCTGATCATCGTCACGTGCCACACAAAACATCCCCTTGTATAGCCTTAACAAGACTGTAGGGTAAAGTGCCGCTCGCGAGCACCTATGAAGGCCAGTTTTAGCACACGAGAGGGTGGGTGACCAGCACCACGCCCGACCGCCTTTGTCTCACTAGTGACGATGTTTACAAACCACACTAGGTACTCATTTGAGGCCGAGTCGACCTAGGAGAGGCCCATGACCGGTTCAGAAAATCATCACTGGTGTTGCCCATGAGCGGGATTCGAACTCGGGTGGCCAGGTTTGTGGCCCAGCGTGCTAACCACTGAGCCACACTGACATGCACCGAGCATTCATTACTCGTCAACCAGGTTATAAAATACACCTAATGCCACTCACGATACGCACTACTCAGCACTCACCGCAAAACACACTCGTGATAACGGACCGACGCCAAGAGCATCAACAGCCCGTCGAGAGCGGGGGGCCCTGCCGCCCTGCCGCGCCTCCCGCGACGGTGGTGACGGATGGAGACTGGACAATAGCATTTTAATAAATAGATATTTGTAAATCCACTTATAACCAGGGAACCAAATGCAGCACAAGGGTGAGAAAGATACCAATTATGAACGTAAAGATGCGCCATTCCAAAAACCAAGCTTGATTTTTAAGAGGGCCACATCTGAGCTGGATTGCGGGAACATTTTTGTTGGAATAAATAACGGTTCTACAGAGGAATACTTGCTCGGCATGCACCACCTCTTCCATCTCCGAGTTGCAAAGCAGTGGACCGTGAGCGAACGTCAGAGCAGTACATATTTGAACAAATGAAGGACGGGAGAATTGGCCTCCAATCCTCCCCCATCCTGTATGACGACCAGACGACAACAAGCATGGATACTATAACAGTGGCGAGCGGCGCCATAGGCACGGCAGAAGCGAGTCAATTTGTGATAAAACTGACCTCGTTTTTACGTTGTATTCTTTCCCACAACAAACAAAAGCCTTTTTATATGGCAAAATACCAGTAAACATAAATGGAAAGTAAATCTCTGATTCAGCCCATAACATGCTTAATTTGTCTTGTAAACAATAATAAACGGACAACACCCCTTGAAGCCTACACAGGAACAAAGCCTTGTATTTAACGTAACCCAAACACCCCCAGACAGCGCAGCGAGGACGTCTGGGAAAAATGTAAACACAAGTACAGAATACTGACGGCACGGCCTCTGACCTTCTCAGTGGTGACGGTGAGCGAAGGTAGCAGGGGGCTCGGCTCCCCCACTCGCTTGTGCCTCTTTTGCTTTTCCTTCTCGCGATTCTTCTGCAAACACGGGACAGGAAGCGAACCGGGCTGGGATCCGGATCGACCCCAGGTTTTCCACAGCGCGCACATCACGGCTCGTTAGTCGCGCCATGGCCGGCACTTTCAACGACTGGCAGACGCGTTCCCGAACGATCCGCGTAAACCCCAACGCCACACCCACAAACGGAATTCCGTTAAACCCGTTTGGGCACATCGGGATAACCGGGACAAACCTAAGACAAAAATGTGATGTTCCCTGCAGGTGTCTGACACAAGCCAGCAGGATAACTGGGAGACGGCGGCGTCTAGCGGTACTGCACCCAACCAACTAGAGCAGCACTTTGCAGCCAGTGTGCCAGAGTATTTTTGGCATAGGAAGGGAAAGGACGTCAAACATCCAGAGCCGACCTCCGGCACTCCCCTCTCAAATACGTCTCGGCAGAGTACGGTAGACAGCCGTCAGCCCCTGTCCCCTGGCCCTCATATCATCCTCGGTCGTGCATGCACAGTTGGGCAAACAGGTAAGAAGACATACACAGAGAGAGACACATGCAGAGACGCACACGGAGACACGGATACATGTACAGACAAGACACGGAGACAAACATCAATACACTCATGCAGATGGGCAAATTATTGCCAATGATTTTGGCACAACTTCATTTCCTTCTTCTTGACAGGATAATGAAGTGATTGTGTATTCTTTCCGAGCTACATCGCATTCCATCAAACCCAATATGACCCAAAATGATATTTTGGTTCGATCAAGGAAGCTTAACGGTATTCCGTAGAAAGAAAGAAGTTGAGAAGCACTGAACTTGAAGGCATCAGTACTGACGGGGATCTACAATATAAACCAAGCCGACTGTGGTATTGAACGACACCTATTTGTATTCACAAGAATCCATCAATATAGAATGGCACAGCAGTACAGATTGTGTCCCTGTAGTAACCCAGCAGTACTCGATGTGATGTGTTAGTACTAATGGAGACTCGTTAATCGTAAATAGCCCCCAGCTGTATTGACCTACGACCCACCGGTTCTCATGGATACTCTGCAGCATTGAGACTCATTGTATTGATCGAAACACAGCAACTCATTCGTACCAAATGTATCCTAGAAGCGCCAAGACTCATTAATACTGATGGAAACCCATTATTACTGACTGGTTCCCATTGGCACCAGGGACCTAAGCACGCAGTGTGGGCAGCGGTGCAGACAAACCTTCTTGTCGCGCTCGTGTTTGTCCTGAGAGTGCGACGCCGCCTCGCCCAGCGCGGCGTCAAACGTGCTCCGTCCGGCCGGGCGCCCCTTCTTCTGGACAACACCGTTAGCGTTACTGTAGCAGCATCAGCGGCGGCAACCTCAACATCACCGCTAGTATTAATCTTGCAGCAATAACCTAGCGTCCATATTTTAATAATGAACACCACAACAATGCCCCGGTGCCCTGTGATGGACTGGCGTCCCATCCTGGGTATAATCCTGCCGTGCGCACTGTGTCTGTCGGGATAGGATCCGGCTCACCGCGACCCTGTACAGGATTAAGCGGTTTCTGACAATGGATGGATGGACATTACAACAATTATTACTAATATTATTTACTCAAGAAAATGAACATTAAGTATCAAACCACTATTTCAGGGGAGTCATGCCTTAGGATGTATGGCCAATCCCATTTAGTGTACAAGGAAACTGCCAAACCCGGGCACTCCGGTTTCCTCCCACAGTCCAAAGACATGCTGCTGCATAGGTTAATTGGCTTGTGGACTAAATTTCCCCTGGTGCCCTGTGATGGACTGGCATCCCATGATGGGTATAGCCCTGCCTTGCACCCTGTATCTACCGTGATAGACTCTGGCTCACCGCGACCCTGTACAGGAGTAAGCAGTTTCTGACAATGGATGGATGGAAACTGGCCAACCTGGAGAATCGGCCAGCCACGATGGTAACTTTTCCAAGAATCAACTCGGGTCAAACGTTCTCAGCTCTCATGATGTGACGAATTTGAGAGTGATTTGGTTGAGAATTGGTTCTGTTACAGCAGCACGCAGCAGATGCAATTCAAGGCAGATGGGAACGTGACAAACTCCGCGACGCGCGCCACGTACCATCTTGCTGTAGTGGTACTTGCAGTAGCCACAATACTTGACGTTGTCGGCCCCAACGCCCTCCTCCTCGCACAGCAGGCCAGCCATCTGCGCACTGGGAAGCCACACGGACGCATCACCGGGCACGCACACATAGGAACACAGATGTACCCCCCCTGCGGATAATCACACACCAGAGCAGTTTTAAAGCCATTACTGCTGGCAACCATCACCAAAGATAGCTGCCGCAGTTTTCTATGATAAAGAAAATGCAGATTCCAAAATGTGAACGTCATGGCTGCTCTCCCTGATGGGCTACTGGGATGGCAATCAGATCACAGAGCTCTACAGTTTCCTCACGCCTCTCGAGTCGTTCTCTCTTCTAATTAATACCTTCGATTTTGAATATCTGCACGTTATAAATAGCACATAATATATTATATATTAAATTCCTTCCAGCGATGAGTATAGGTTTCGGGCCACATCCATGTGGTAAGCCTCACGTGGCTGCAGAATGATCAAAATGATACCTCAGGTCATAACAAAAAAAACTCTTAAAAAGTCACCTCTTCACCGACTCACAACAAACCGACTGAGCAGGGCTCCGCGCCTCCGAATCAACGGGTGCAATGCGCCCGGAGAAAATGCGCGCGTTACAAAAGTAGATTATTATAGAATCCTCACCTCTGCTGGTACAAACCCATGCTCATAAACTACTGTTGCGTGTACGAATGCATCTGTGCAGGCATAAGCGCCCACCGTACCATGTGACATGAAACGCCTGCCGGCACCCATGCTTGTTGCAGGTCATGCAGGCGCCTGTGGCAGCCTTGCTCTCGCGCCCTTGCTCTTCGCACAGGTAGCATGTCTGCGTGCGGCAAGGTCACGACAGCGCGACAACAATGCAGCACTCCTCAGCTCAGCCGACACAGGGGCTGCGCAACACGGCAAAGAATGGCGCTGCTCGGCAGAGATGGCAGCGGCTTGGACTGCGGATGCACAGGTGCGCAGGACAGCACTCACCTTATTGTAGCGATCGTGAGGCACGTACTGGAGCACTATGGGCTCCATGGTGGACACGTTGGCAAACTGAACCTCGGGAATATATAGCGCGCACACCACGTGTGCCCAGCCTGCACACCAAGGTGACAATACAAAACAGACTCCTCTATAGACTTTAGCAAGTTCTGTTAGCGAGCACCTATAAATAATAGCATGATGCACGGTAGGGGGTGGGTTGGTTAGCCTGACATTGGATCAGGTGCTCATTTAATGCCGAGTTGACCTAATGGAGATCCAAAACCGCTACTGATGTAATGTAGTTGGAAATTTAATCCAGTTTTCCAGGTGCTTAGTGTAGCCACCCCATTCATATATAAACAAAGATACTTCAATTACTTTTAGAAATCAGAGGTTATCTTTATCTTTCTATTGCTGATGCGTTTAACACCACCTTGCAACAGGTGCTCATTTAAGACCGAGTAGACACAGGTGATGCAATAGACAGCTTTCGATTCAATGTACAACATATTGACGCACACATACACGCAAACGTTTTAAGATGGCAATGTAAGCTAGTAACAGATTACAGAACAACCCATGGGAACATGAAGGGCAAAAGTCACCCACTTTCTTTTAGCACGTGACGGCCAACTTTTCAGAGTGGGCCAAAAGATCGGCTTGCACTAGCCGGCCTGCGAGACAGACAGCCTAGGCTCGTCTGTGATGGAGGCCCACCGATCCTAACGGCACGCCACACCACGAGCTCGCCTTCCCTCTTTATGGATGTCACTAGTTTCCTGATGGCCATCGGTTACCTCCGTTATCTGTCCTCTTCAACGCTCCATCCTTATGTGGACAAAGCTCACATCTCTGTGGGAACATCAACATTGCACCCATTAACATTGGGTGGGAGGTGACAAGGGTCAGCGGTTTGAATGCTACTTCCGCTTGTGAACACTGCAGGGATTTATACCCAGCGTGCCGTCCGTCGCAACACGTACTTTAAAGACCACGCGAGTGCATTCTGTGAAGCACGCCATTTACCACACTTCACCGTATTCAACGTCTTTTCCATTGAAATCTATGGGATTGATCAATTCTATATGCGCATGCAAACAGCTCAGATAATACTACTGACAATGGTGACCCTTGTAGGAAGGTGATGGTAAAAAGGAAAATCCTGCCGCTTTTTACGGAGCAACCTGACAAGCCGCTGACTGCTGACCCAAAACCAAACATGTACCATTTGTTTTTGTGCCCCTGATGTGCAACGGGGAACGTTTTGGGCCTCTTATTAAATAATAAAACAAAAATATTCGTTTTCTCTAGGACAGGCCGGGCACAGCCAAGCAAACTGAAATTAAGATAACCAAACGCATTAAAGTAAAACACAGGTTTATTGACTTAACAACTTAAACTAAGGTCTGCTGAACACAAAAATAAACTAATGTACATGCACAGACCTTTTGTCAATCCATTGTTAGACGAACGTCTCCCAATGCTGTACGGGTCACAAGGGGCTATTAAA
This sequence comes from Geotria australis, assembly GCA_036362915.1. Lineage (NCBI taxonomy): Eukaryota > Metazoa > Chordata > Hyperoartia > Petromyzontiformes > Geotriidae > Geotria > Geotria australis. The sequence goes on from JAZEWU010000005.1 coordinate 6,231,449, forward strand.
CCATACTTCACAACGCCGGTCAGTGCGGGTTAGCTAAGATGAGGCATGATGTGGGAGCATAAAGGCAGAGTAGAATAATGGATATTTCTGCACTTCCCATTGCGGCCCCGACATAGCTCCACAATAATAATATTTGTATAAAGTATCAAAATAAAAGGGGCACCTCCAGACTGCACACAAGAAAACTTGCAAAGAGGAACACAGAATGCAGTAGACTGAGTAGAGCATGAGAGCGTTAGCGTCAATCGTAGCAAGCGGGAGGCGTCTGGCTCCCGTAGCCCTCCTACGAACGAGGGGCTCTGTCAGAGGCTGTCATCGCCTGCTGTCACCCATTGAAAACGCCCCCACGTGGCCGATCACACCGACACAATGGTGTCTTCAGCGGCTATTTATGCACGCAGAATGCAGAACACTACACTGCACCCAAAGCTAAGAGTGCAGTGTCGCAAGTTCCTAATTGTTTCTTGAACAAAACAAATTGTTCAAACTCTTCAAACCTCCTTTTAGTCAAAAAGTACACCTTCATTCAAAAGGAAAGTATCAGTCATCGTTTACAAAGGTGGGCAAAGATAACAAGTGGCTAGGCAAATATTTTCCTATTTAAAGACTTTAGCAGCTCAGTAACTAACAATATAACAGATCAAGCAATTCATCTGTTGAAATCTATTCTCACACATGATACAGACACTAAATTGTGCATGTAAAATGGAGTTATTTAAGCTACATTCAAATTACATTTAGATCATATGCTCATTACGTATTAATTCTAATGATTCAAAGCTCTCCAAATTACACAGAAAATAATAAACCAAAATGCTAGGGGGTGAGGAGGGATTTGAATCGTAACATGCCAATCGGTAATGCAAAAGTACAGTCATGCGTCGCTGAACGTCCAAGATACGTTCTGTGAAATAGGACGTTATGTGATTTGGACGTTGTGCGAACACCATATTATAGACTTAGCAAAGCTATATGGGATACTGTAGTGTACCTGTATTGACTAGATAGCCAAGATACTGTACACATACAGTACTGTATTTCAGCTAATGTATCTGTTATATTGTTAAATGGTAAACTTTGTAAGTAGGGAACGTTCACGTTAAAATAATGACAGAAAGTACAGTACATACATAAGCCAGTAACATAGGCGTTTATTATGCCAATTAAGACATGTGTATTATAGGTTATATATGTACTGTACCATTAAACGCCTGGGAGCGCAATTGCCTTGTTGTATACAAGAGACATGAGATACACGTGTTGCGTGAGGGAAGCTGTTGCGTTCGCTACGTCCGGTTACGTCCGCTACGTCCTGTTTCTCCCATCGGGATTTCTGAACTCTATTATAACCCTATGGGACCACGGACAGGTAGGGGGTCGGACGTTGCCCGAATGGACGTTATGCGGCGCATGACTGTAATGCAGAAGAACAAGTACATTCTGAGGTGCTAGGCCATCACTGATAAATGCATGCAGGGAGACAGGCATGAATGTGTGCAGGGTGAGCATGCATGCACAAAAGCCACGTGCACTACTCACCACTCGCGCTGCTCGCTCCTGCGACTCACACTTTCGGCAGAACCACGGCCCCGTGGGGACATGCACTATCCCGTAACAAGCTGTGAACGACAGCGGCACGCACGTGATGCGCACAAGCACATGATGTGACAGAGATGGCGAGTGAACACACACCAGCTGCACAACTCAACACTGCACGCGTTTACTTATTTTCTTTTTACATTTGAATCTCTAACAAAAGTTAAAACCGTGGTTTAGACGTGTATCCATCCATTGTCAGGAACCGCTTAATCCTGTACAGAATCGCGGTGAGCCGGAGCACATCCCGGCAGACACAAGGCGCAAGGCAAGGCTATACCCAGGATGGTGCAGTGAATTAAAAAATAACAAAACAATGTGGACACATAATTGGGCAATCATTACATTTGAGCAGTTGGACAGGGATGCATTAGCAATATTGAGTATTACAACAAAGCCAAAGTCAGCAAGACATTTAATTTTCATATCTGTCCAATACCAACTTTGTTTTAAGTATGCTTAAGGAGTATTTTTTTTTACTTTACACTTATTAAACAACTGCCTAAAACACTTGTAGCTAAAGCTGTGACAGAGATTTGAGAAAAACATCATGTTTGCAAGAAATTACATTAACTTGTGAAAAAGCTTCAGTGATCACTTAAATAAAATATCAATGGAAGGCGACTGATCTTTAAAGATGTAAATATTTTAAATTGCAGAATGAGGCACAGACTTTACAACGTAATATAATAGCTCTTGCTCAGGTGATGGTATAGTCAAACATAGAAATACAGAAATCCTCTTAATCACAAAAACCTTTCGGAAAAAGGCCACCTGGTTATGTTTGCATGTAAACAGTGGTTTTTGTACTCAAGCCTGTGTCAAAGATTATGCACTCTCTGTTTATCTCTCCAGCAGCCTGAAAGAGTAAAAGGATTGCACATCTTTATGTCCATCATACAAGGACCAAAGTCAGCCTCGTAAAAATCTTCAGTTCTGGAACTGTAAAGGGGAAGCTCCATGTAACGTGATGCTGCCAATGGATAAGTGTGGTGAGCCAATGGTTCATATTGCATGTGTACACACGAGTGTTAACATCAGGCAGGAGCCCATTGAGGGAAAGATAATTAAACATTCATTACAGCAATGACTGCATGCCACGGTCATGAGTAGGTTTGTGTAGATGGACTAACATACCCAGAGAAATTCTGTACTTATTAAGAGAATATTCAAATCCAGAAATAACGTTCTTGAGCCAATTTGCCATCCTGCCATCTAGTGTCTCATAGCCGAGGGGGGTTTGGGAGTTTCATAAATCTATCAATGATTCACAGACCCTTGCCTTGAAATTGAAGGATCATAGTGGTGTGTGCCAGTATATCATGCCCAGTGTGGTTGTAATCTATCTATAATGAAGAGATTAGTGTTACAAAAGCCGCATTTAACAGTCTGTTTGTACAGTCATTTACACCACACAGATTGTTGTATCGCACTAATGGTACTAAACACGGTGTTACTAGGCGATTAGTCCTGACCAACACGGGGTCATATAGTTTGCTCACAGTGTCAGTTGTAATAACTCACTGAACTTCTAACAGACACTACAACTCAGCACAGCCTGGGTGTCCTTTGACATCAAACGTCATCGCGATTTTTACAGAAACTACCGTTAATAATCCAGTGTTCATGCCGACAATTTGGCAGAGAAAGCCCTTACTTATCGGAAGGGCTAGTGGTCTGTTGCAACTTGGGTTGGCGAGCAATTTGGCACTGTCGCATCTCTCTTCTAGGGCTGGCCTGAAATCTATGTAAGAATTCTGCCCAACGGGAAGTACATCACCAAATGTCAATGAAAAACGTTATAGACAGAGGGAAAATGTCACTTTACATCTACGAAAGTGACCTGACCAACTATTGTGACAACTCGAGTAACTTTGAAAAGCAGCAAAACTCTAATTTAGCAATTAAATTCAGTGTTACTTTTAATAGCGGATCTTTCAGGATAGCCATGTCGAGCGTTCCTCCACTCTCCTTCACGACATTTCGCTGCCCATGTCGGAGGAATCATCAGGTGTCATCACACTTAAAAGCCTGATGATGTCTCCAACGGGGGAGGCACAACATTGCGAGGTTGAGAGGAGAAATGCTCAACACGGCTATCCCGAAAGCGCAGCTCTGAAGAGCAATTCTCAAACATTCAGCCGTGAAAACCTACATCTACACAATGAACTGGAGTTGTCCTTCAATCAAAGTAATGGGAGAAACTATATCAATTTGAGTCGGCTGTCCATGGAAACAAGATTCAGTAGAAGTGGAATTTTCGACTTAGATTCTCAATTCACGCAAAGTATGTACCGTATGGAACTGGCCACTGATCTTTCGCCATATACAACGGACAATCCAAGAAGCTTCTTGGGAGGGTCCCTAAGATAGCTGTATACGTGATATCTATAATGCCACCTGACATCATGTGTTACTGAAGTATGATAGTTTTGAAATGAGATTTAATCCACTTTTGCTGGGTATTTGAAATAATAAGCAGCATTAATTATTCTCCGCCATGAACATTAACTCACGCCGAACCAGGAGTCAACGTCATGGCAGTGGCACACTGGTGGCGCTGAAATCGGCTATCCCACGTGTGTTAAGAGTAACCTCTATAGCAGAGAATGTGAGCTGATGCTGGAGCCTCGAAATTAGAAGCGCACAGGTGAGGACCTAAATGAGAAGGGGCGGGGGGGTGCTGTCTCACCTTGATGCACGGCCACGCTGCAGCCGTGTCCATCGCAATACACGAGTGGGTTCTCTGCCCAGCCTCGCTCGTCAGAGCACACACAGCACCCGCCGACCATCTCCTTCATCGCGCTCGGGCCCAATCAGCCAAGCGCGGGCCCCGTGCAGACGCCACCGCCACCTCCAGCACCGCCAGCGCCGCCAGCGCAACTGCCGCCGCCTCCTCCTCCCGCCGCCGCCGCGTCCGTGCCGGCGCGGTCCACCCGCTAAGCGCATGAGAGGCGCAGACACAGTGTCAAGACAAAGATCCCCTATATAGCCTTAACAGACTGTAGGGGCAAGTGCCGTTAGCGAGCGCCTATGAAGATCGACACGGCACAAGAGGGGGTGGGTGACCAGCACCACGCCCGGCCGCCTTTGTCTCCCTAGTGGCAATGTTTACACACTGCACTAAGCACACATTTGAGGCTGAGTCTACCTAGGAGAGGTCCAGGACCGGTTCAGAAAATCGTCACTGGTGTTGGCCGTGAGCGGTATTCGAACTCGGGTCGCCAGATTTGCAGCCCAGCGCACTAAACACTGGGCTACCGCTCCCCACAGACACAGTGACGCGCACACACACACAGCAGATACAGAGGCGCAGACTGTCACACAGAGCCGCAGACACACACATCAGATACCAACTGGCACTGACAACTAACTAGGATACACAATCACATCATCAATGAAACGCAGAAACCCACAGCGGCAGTGAGACAGACACACATAGGCAGACACTCATATAACCACACAGATGCACAGCGAAATGTAAGCGCAAGTGAGCGCACAGAAACACGGAAGCTGAAAATAAGACTCAAAAAGTCAGAAGTACTGTGCATATACACCGACAAACGGAGCAACACGCGCCAAGTGTCGCTCAGAGGAACACACACTCGTTCATCAACCTACATAGACGCAGAGACACGGAGAGACAGAGACGCGGGTGGAGTTTAAACCCCCACTCCTCCCGCCGCCGTCACGCAGAGCGGGAGGCCAAGCCGGCATTGCCTCCACAATGGTGATGGTGGCCTCCGAGCCAGGCGAGGCGCGGGGCGGCGCGGGCAGGGAGGCGGGCACGTGGGGCTCATCCCGCCCCGCGGCCCCGCGCACCCATCGCCCGCTGTTTATATCTGTCTACGTGTGGCGGTGATGACGGTGGTTACGGTGCTCGTGGTCGGTGGCAGTGTTAGCGGCGGGAGTTGTGGTCGGATGGGGGGGCAAGAGCGGTATTGAGGCCTAGTAAAAGAGACCACCCGGGGTGCCCCTCGGGCGGCAGGAGAACTAGGCAAGGCCGGGCTCGTGGCGACCCCGGCCGCGCGCGGACTCTTACCGACGGCGAAGGGCGCGCGGGTCACGTGGCCCGAGCCTCGTGACGTCACGCGGCGAGAAGGCGGGGGGGGAGGGGCGGTCACGTGGTACGGGCTCTGCTTGCTCGTGACGTCTGGCGGGGAGGGGAGGGGCTGTGTGAGGGGAGGGGCTGTGTGGGGGGAGGGGAGCCCGCTCGCGGGGGATTCTGCCCGCAGGCAACAACAACCGCGGTTCGCCACTAAGTGGCGGTGACGTCCCCACGGTGACTGGGAGGCCAAACGCACCGTGAGGTGCACCCTGGCACCTTAAAGCCACGCGTAGCTCTGGACGGGAGCCGCCAGGTGGCGCTGTGACCCCGCGCACCACACACACACCCCCGCTTCACATATTCACCACTGTTGTTCGCCGTGGCCTGGAATTGAACCTGGGTGATGTTCACCAATACAGAGCACTCCCACCTTGTGCCATGTGCATACACACACACCTAGCTGTGTGACAGGGAACCACGTGTTCAGTGTGCAGCATCTGTTGTCAATGAACACGTTTAGTCGCTCCTCGTCACTGTGACAACCGTTGAAGCTGTGAGCACGTGTGCACACGCAGTGCAGTCGATGTATCGAGCGACAAAGATCAGGACACGCAATCTGTCAAGCCACAAGGGCGTCTGGGTGTTGCGTGTTTGCATTAGCACATCAAATGTCCGACTATCCGTATCAGCAACCACTCTAGCCGTCATCCCTGTGCCGTAGAGAGACCGCGTCGGGAGCAGCAAGGAGTCGAGTCTAAGGACCTGATAGTCGAGCAACAGATTCCCCGGAGAGCGGGAAAGCCACTAATTCGAAAGGACTTGGGACTTGTTGTTTATGTTGGTTAGTTCGTCCGTTTGTTGTATCGCAGGAATTCCAGAGCTTGCAAGCGCACCGGGTATTTTCTGTTGTAAAAATAAGCGTATATTTATCTATCCAACTATGGTCATAATCGGTTACCGGGCGCTGGTTAACAGACAGGTGAGAAAGATCACGGATAGCAGGGAAGCCACTATAATTCAGGTTTATCTCAACGGACAGGTGGGGCAGACTAAAGATAGACTTAAAGCCCCCCCTAACCCCCAGAAAGGGAGGGACCTTCCCTTGTACTGATGAAGGTTTTCACGGCTCGATTCATGATGGTTGCTCTTCAGAGCTGTTCTTTCGGGGTAGCCGTGTCGAGCTTCCAACGTGGGAGGCGAAACGTTGCGAGGGAGAGCGGGAGGGAGAGCGGGAGATCGTTCAACCCGAACGCCGATGTGACGTGTGCGTGTCCCGCGATGACCCGTCCGAGTGACGAGCTCTCCTCGGCTCACAGGTGACACTCTCTCTAGAGAGAGAGAGCGACCGCTGAGCGTAAGGAAGGTCGCTTAAATGTTGCTGATTTTCCGTTCTCTGTCGTTGTTGGCGTGCCATTCTCTCCGCAGCCCTGTGCAGCGCTTTGTGACCCTCGGATGAAAGGGGGTCAATAAATGCTATTATTATTATTATTATCCGCTGAGCATGAGGGAGATAGCTTGTCCTGACGCGGTGGTCTTCAAAGGCGCCATCCCGGGATGACAATATTTACAAACCTGCAAACTTTAGCAAACGGTGTGTGTGTCAGACTCAGCAATCTGTCACGGTAGGGAGCACAGGTGGTGCCCCAGCCAGTCATCTCAGTCAGCCAGCGCGTGGCACCTGGGTCTGTCCCGTGAGCCTCCGACACTCTGCGTGGCCTCAAAGTGCATCTGGCCTGGCACAGGCGCCGTGATGACGTCACCGCCACTTAGTGGCGAACGGCGGTTCTTGTTGTTGTTGATGTGTCAGAGTCATAGGACGGGTAGCGCCATAGGACGCGCCGGGCACAGACCGGGTCCCGATAGTGTAGAGTCCCGTTTCCATCGGTGGTGAGCGTGAGCAGCCAGGGGGATGCGAGCGGCTGTGGCATGCCGCGTGTCGCGCGCCACCGCTCAGCGCTGCCGCCGCGCGGGTCGCACAGGGCGACAGCGCCCCCTCGTGGGTCTCTTTAGTGGGGGGTTGCCTCAGTCTGTCGCGTTTCTCCATCCATCCATTATCAAAAACACGTTTAATCAAGTACACAGTGTAAAGGGTTGCGGCGACCCGGAGCCTATCCCGGCAGACACAGGGCGCAAGGCAGGGCTATACCCAGGGTTGGACGCCGGTCCACCAAAGGGGAACCAGGGGCGATGTAGTCCGCAGGCCAATTAACTTATGTAGCAGAATTTCTTTGGACTGTGGGATGAAATCGGAGTGCCCGGCGAAAACCCACGCGGGCACGGGGAGAACATGCAAACTCCACACAGAAAGGCACCCGAGCCGACCAGTGGGACATTATGTCCGTGGCACAACCACTCTGAACGTTTGACACAGCGATACATGTATCGACCCCTGGCAGACGATAAACCGAGTCGACCCGATACTGGGATATGAACTTCGAACATTCATATTGATCGGAACACGCAGTATATAATTCTACAGTACAGGGTGTGTACATAGGGGGCGGCACGGTTGGGGGGGGGCGCTACCGCCTCACAGCAAGAACTCCCGAGTTCGAACCCTGGCTCGGGTGCGTTTCTGTGCGGAGTTTGCATGTTGAACCCGTGTCCGCGTGGGTTTTCGCCGGGCACTCCGGTTCCCTCCCACAGTTCAAAGACATGCTGCTGCATAGGTATATTGGCCTGCTGACTAAATTGCCCCAGGTGCCCTGTGATGGACTGGCGTCGTATCCTGTGACCCTCGGGTGAAAGACGCTCTATAAAATGCTATTATTATTATAACCCTGCCTTGCGCCTTATGTCTGCAGCAAATCACATATTTGATGTATCGCAGGAGTCCCGTAAAGAGCTTACAAGCTCACTGGGTTTTTTTCTGCTGTAATAATAAACATCTATCTATCTATAACCGACCATCAGCGCCGCAGCTCTGTCGGTGTGTTTCACTCCTGCGCACACTGCTCTCGTGGGAGAATACCGATCTCGATATACACGTACAAGTACATACAACTGTATGAGTTTATTTATGTATTTTGAACCATATGTAAGTCTAAACTTATGGGTCTCTAATATGGGTGTTAAAACGTAAGATAAAACCGGTAACTGTTTCCAGTTGAGCGTTAGAAATGTATGCGACAATTGCCCACGTTTCTCAAAACGTTAACGGAGCGACATTGCAATAGCCTCGTGAGGCCACGACTGGCGATAGCGCTTCCCTCGAAGCAGCCCCGGGCGGTATCTTGACCGGATCCTCGATGGTGAGCAGACGGCTTAGAGGAAGTGAGCCTTACCCACACCTACCTCACCACTACACGCCGCCTGCCTCTCTTTGCGAGTTACTAGGTCTCAACGTAAGTCTCAACGTAAGTCTATGGGTCTCAATGAATGTCTAATCGTTTCTTGTGCGCGTGCGATTGCGCGTTTGCGTGCGCAAATGTATTTGTCCATCCATTGTCAGAAACCGCTTAATCCTGTACAGGATCGCGATGAGCCGGAGCCTATCCCGGCATACACAGGGCGCAAGACAGCAGGCCAATTAACCTATGCAGCAGCATGTCTTTGGACAGTGGGAGGAAACCGGATTGCCCGGAGAAACCCCACGCGGACACGGGGAGAACATGCAAACTCCACACATAAAGGCACCCAAGCCGGGATTCGAATCCGGGGCCTTCTTGCTGTGAGGCGGCAGCGCTACTCACCGCGCCACCGTGCCGCCCAAGATTGAGCATCAAAATCATCAAACACTATGAATGCGAATAGCGTCGGACGACCGGGATCGGATGGCTCACGAGTTCTTGTTCGGCACGTTCCGCTTATTTTCACTGCCACAAATATCGGGTCAAATCGGCGGAACAGCGACTCCGCCAGACGTTCGAACTTCCTCTTCGCCACGACACAATCCAGACTGAGACGACAGGTGGAGACACGGGGTGGGGGAGGTGGGGACAAGAGGTGGCGACGGGGGAGACGGGTAGGGAGGGCAAGATGTTGGGGGTGTGGTGGGGATGGAAGAGGTGGGAGGTGGATATAGGGGAGGGGAGAGCAGTGGAAGGAGCCGTGGTGGGAGGCGGAGGGGGGGGACAGCGGGAGGGAGTGAAGCAGGTGGGGATGAGGTGGGAGAAGGAATCCCCGCTGAGCTCCCGCGCTCCCATTGGCTCGCGAGTCGTGAATCGCACGTGCGCTGGCGCGAGCCGGGCCCGATAAAGAGGGGCGCGCGGCCCGCGGGCTCCACACCGCACCTGGGCCGGTGCCGCGCCGCGACCACCTCCCCACCCCGACCATCCCCTGCCGCCTACACCCGGGTAGCCGTCCCCTCACTAACGAACCACTTCTCCATCAAATCCACTCTCAACAAGGAGGACCCCGGAGCAGAGCGAATAGAGACGCACCGCCTGCGCCCGCTCCACACCTGTGCCGTGCGTCCACAGATTAACCCTTGCACGTGTGCACCCGCGCGTTACACCTGGACGCGTGCGCTTCGTTCACCTGTCCGCCCTGCGGAACACCGACGCTGCAGCAGCACACCTTGACGCCACCTGTGCGTACTGCCCGTGCGCGCCGCAATAACGTAGCCACACACACGCGCACAGGTGCATATCCACACACCACATACCCTCAGGCACGCGGTCTGCGTGAGTAGACACACGTGCGTATAAAAGCAGAGAACACATACTGAAGTACATAGACGTACGAGTACACGCGCCCGGCAAGACACGCTTATACACAGACACGCGCATACAGACACCCGCAGAGAAAACACATTTCGACACTCACAACCGCTCGTGTACACGAGCGCCTCGTGCGCAGACACACGAGAGCACGCTTGCACACGTGACAGACGCGTATTGACCCACACGTGTACACGCAAACCGTATACACATAGTTTTACTGACCACACGTGTACACACACACATAGACGCGAGCCGCAGCATGGACGCGGTGCTGGAGCAGTTCGTGGACATGGAGCGCTTCTCGTCCTCCTACCTCATCGACGACGACGACGATGACTTCTTCAGCGACGACGGCGGCGGCTCGTCCTCGCCGCGCGACCACGTCGACCTCATCATGTGCGACAGCGTGGACTACCTCGCGCAGTCGCTCAGCGACTACTACCCCGATGACGACGAGGATGACGAGCACCTCCTCCACCACCACCACCACCATCAGCAGCAGCAGCGCGGGGACGGCGGCTCCCTCCTGCTCGCGGGGGGAGCCTGCGCCTCGCGTCTGGACGGGGTCGACTACCCGGGCGGAGTGGGGGGCACACCGGCTGACGATGATGCTGCTGCTGCTGCTGGGTCGGCGGCTCCTGCACATCGGAGGAGCTCGGGCAGCAGGAGGCGCAGGTCCCGCGTTCACGGCGACATGTCCCACCTGCGGCAGGCGGCCAACCAGCGAGAGAGGAGGCGCATGCAGTCGATCAACTCGGCGTTCGAGGGCCTCCGCGCGCACATCCCCACGCTGCCCTACGAGAAGCGCCTCTCCAAGGTGGACACCCTGCGCCTCGCCATCGGCTACATCTCCTTCCTGGGCGAGCTGGTCCACTCCGAGCGGCCGCTGCGCGCCCAGGCGGGACAGCCGCTGCTCGCCCAGCACAAGAAGATCATCATCTGCCATCGCGCGGCCAGTGAGTGAACCGACACGTCTCCCATCCTCCTCCATTTCCTCCCCCGTGTCCCTCGCGTGGCCCGTGTGTCGCCCGTGACAGGGCTTGATGTCTGTCTCTTTGCGTCCCTCTACTGTAACAGTACAAGATCGAGAGATAATGTAAATTGGTTCATTCATTGTCAGAAATCGCTTAATCCTGTACAGGGTTGCGGTGAGCCGGAGCCTATCCCGGCAGAAACAGGGCGCAAGGCCGGGCTTTACCCAGGTTGGCATGCTAATCCGTCGTAGGGCACAAGGGTCAATTTAGTCCGCAGACCAATTAACCGATGCAGCAGCAAGTATTTGGGCTGTGGGAGGAAACTGGAGTGCCCGGCGAAAACCCACGCGGACACGGGGTGAACATGCAAACTACACACAGAAAGGCACCCGAGCGGGGATTCGAACCTGGGATCTTCTTGCTGTGAGTCGGCAGCGCTACTCGCCGCGAGGCGACCGTGCCGCGGGCGAAACAAATATATAAGAATGTATCAGTGTTTGATTTGGTCTTGAGTGTACAGGATTAAGCGGTTTCTGTCAATGGATGGATGGATAGATATTTGTATCGCTTGCTCTGTCCCCCTTAATCCATCTTCGTTCGCTCCCTCCATCGCTCTCTGCCTCGCTGCTCGTCACTGATTTCCGCTCTTCCGCTCTCGCTGCCTCTCCCCTGTGTGTGTTTGCGCGTGTGCGGGCACACAGGGTCGTCACCGTGGCCGCGTCTCTCCCCAGGTTTGTCGCCGGGCCTGACCCCGCTGGCCGGACACTCTCTGTCCTGGACAGACGAGAGGCAGCGGCGAGAGCGACAAGTGGTCCGCACGGCGCGGATCTGGACCCCCGAGGATCCTCGCTCCCCGGGAGGGGCCGACGCGCCGGGAGTGGCCCCTCTCTGAGCGGCGCCCAGTGCTGCCACCCCGTGTGAATCCCCGGCAGCCTTGGCCGCACACGCAGCGCTCATCCCTGCCCGAGGGCCTCCGATGTGCAGGAGCCGCGGACTCGGCAGCAGCAGCAGCATCTGGTGTCCCCACGCCAGACACGTGGGTGATCTTTGGACGGACCGTGGATACACTGGTTCACGCCGTGGAAATGTGGAATTTCCACCACTAGCTCAGGACCCGTCGTTAAAGGCAAATTAGAATATCAAAGTCGTTTTAAGGACTCTGTCCAATGGCTTGGATTAAATACTCACAACTAAGCCATTGGACAATAAGGGCTTTGAGGTAAAATTCATCCCAGTGGGATGCATTTTCCATCTTACTTTTAGTTTGGGATACGACTAGCAATGGTAACTTTGCGAATTCAGATCCAAGTCTGGGGCTGACATATAATCATGCTCACTTTTGTCCATAAATGAGTAAACGTTTTTGCGGGACATTCCGGCTCGGGTGCCTTTGTGTGTGGCGTTTGCATGTTCTCCACGTGTCCGCATGGCTTTTCACCGGGCACTCCGGTTTCCTCCCACAGTCCAAAAACATGCTGCTGCACAGGTTAATTGGCCTGATGACTAAAATTGCCTCCCGGTGCCCTGTGATGGACTGGCGTCCTATCCTTGGTATAGCCCTGCCTTTCCCATGTGTCTGCCGGGATAGGCTCCGGCTCACCGCAACCCTGTACAGGATTAAGCGGTTTCGGACAATGAATGAATGAATTTTCGTTGGACATCAAAAATTGGTGTCATATGGATTAACCAGTCCCTGTCATAGAAACGTAGATTTTCCTACAATGTCTCAGGGACCGTTAGTGACAGGGAGAATCTGCGTTTGACTGTATTCTGGAAAAAATACCGTAGTAACTTGTAAAACTGCTACAATTCAGTCGTACTGTACAAGTACTGTCTACAATAAATGACTGTAAACTGTGATAACGTTCGCCGTATTGTGTCGTGAATGCGTTAAAACTGGCTCAACTCCATCCCGCACACGTGCAGCGATGTTCTCAATCCACTGCTGGATGAGGACCATCCCATGCTACAGATACCGATGCCGACGATGTCCAGAAGCTAGCCATCGTGCTTCGAAGAATCGCAAAGAAGAAGAAGATTACAGCAGAAAAAATACCCAGTGAGCTTGCAAGCTCTTCACGGGATTCTTGCATTGACGCGACAAACACGCAAATTGACGAAAATTATAATTAAATAAAAATTACAAATTAAGCAAAGGCGCCCGAGGTGGTGGGTAGAGCATCACCACGCGGTCTCCCGTGACGCCGTGGCGCGCGCGTCTGCGTGACCGCTACACAGGCGGAGGCCCTGCTGAGCCTCCCAGACGCAGCGACCTCAACTGCGTTCCTGGCGTTTAGTGAGAAGCGATGCTCATCAAGGATCAGGGAATCGTTGTTAATTCAGCTGCACTCGGATTGAACGCGCACCCAACCCCCCCACCCCCCTCCGAGTGACACCCCCCCGAGCCTCCATCAACAAGGCAAACTTGTCGAGACGTGGAGCGATTCACTTGTGCCACCCACGATTACATTATCGGTCACGTTTCGAGTCAAGTATAGAGGTGTTTTTGTTGTCGTGTGAGTGTTGTCAAGTTTGTGCCGCTTGCCTCGTGTTCTTGGTGTCGCTCGCTCAGCCCCGTGAGCTCAATTAGGCTGAATGTACATTTGCATAGCATTTACATATGATTTGCATACAATTTGCACATCAGAGTATGTATAGCACTCTGTGCCGTTATGAAAGGCGGATCATAATGAGATAAAGCGGCGAGTGGCGACAGCGCTTTTTCGAAACCGAAGTTGATTATGAAGAGCAGCAAAGCCACGCGACTACAAAAGAACGCGTTAAATCCGCGCTCGTTACGCGCCGCGCGTCACAGACGTGGCGCCGGGACCATCATCCAGCAGTGGAGCGGCGAGGCACTGAAAACGATCAAAGCAAGACGGCACCCAACACACACACACAGCTCTTATCGTGCTGATAAAGACGACGGCATGCGCCCAAGTTTGTAGTATTGTGAGTGAACTAAACACCGTACTGATGTAGTTTTTCAGGGCTAGATTCATGATGGGTGCTCTTCAGAACAGTTCTTTCGGGATAGCAGTGTCGAGAGATCTCCCTCGCGACGTTTCGCCTCCCAGGTTGGAAGCTTCCAACAAGAGAGATCGCTCGACACGGCTATCCCGAAAGAACAGCTCTGAACAGCTAAATAAACACTAGACATTTCCACCCATGCGCTCTGCCGTAACGTCACGATGGATACTCTTCAGTGTGCCACACCGCTACTGCATTGATGTCACTGGAGCGCAACTGACTGATTTTTTAAAATACATGTTTTGCTCTAAGCTTTCAAACTCGTGTCGGACAGCCCGGGACGCACTCGAGGTTTATGTGTGCATGACTGTAGGGCGGCACGGTGGCGCAGTGGTAACATCTGCGCCTCACAGAAAGAAAGACCTGCCGGAGGCGGTTCGACTCCCGTCTCGGGCGCCTTTCTGTGTGGAGTTTGTATGTTCTCCCCCTGTTACGCGTGGGTTTCCTCCGGGTTTTCTTGTTTACTCGCACAACTAAAAAACAGGCAAATTTTGACGCCGGCTAACCGGGTGGCTGCCTTCCCCCCTCCCTGCCTCTCTCCGGTTTCCTCGCCCCTCGGAGTCGTTCTCTCTTCGAATAAATGCCTTCATAATGAAATGAATATGTGCGCGTCATAAGGTGTCTATTATTATTATTTGTGGGTAGCGGTAGCTCAGTGATTAGCGCGCAGGGATACAAACATGGCGACCCGAGTTCGAATCCCGTTCACGGCCAACACCAGTGACGATTTTATGAACCGGACCTGGACTTCCCCGAGGGACACTCAGCCTCAAATGAGTGCGTAGTGCGGTGTGTTAACATTGCCACTAGGGAGACAAAGGCGGCCGGGCGTGGTGCTAGTCACTCACCTCCTCGTGTGCCGTATCGACCTTCATAGGTGCTCGCTACCGGCACCTGATCCTACAGTCTGTTAAGGCTATACGGGGGATCATTGTCTTATTATTATCACTTTAACATAAAATATAATTTTACGTGAAATAACATGTAACGTCTGTCCATTGCCATATCGACGGTAACCGAGCCAATGGTTCCCAGAAATATTTAAAAGCAGCAGTTTTTGTTTTGTTCTCCCCGTGTCCACGTGGGTTTTCACCGGGCACTCCAGTTTCCTTCCACAGTCCAAATACATGTTGCTGCATAGGTTAATTGGCCTGCGGACAAAATTGCCCATGGTGCCCTGTGATGGACTGGCGTCCCATCCAGGGTAAAGCCCTCCCTTGCGCCCTGTGTCTGCCGGGATAGGCAGTCACACAGCGGTTTCTGACAATTAATGAAACGGGTTTTTTTCGGAAGCAGCGTCAGGCTGTTAAACAACTGCTGCCGGGTTTTACCTCCACCAGACAATGTCACTTCAATCTGATCTCCGCCACGTCAATCAATGAGCTCTTAATGTCTTCATCCGCTCGTGTTTCTGACAGAGGCCCCACTCTGTTGTTTTGCGTCATCACTCGCACAGCATCTCTGGTAACCGCGCTGCGGTTCGCATCACTCCTGCACACGAGACACCAGACCAACTCAAGTCATGCAGCAGTGGATAGATCACGGTTCACAATGCTGATTATAACAACTGCA
This sequence comes from Geotria australis, assembly GCA_036362915.1. Taxonomy (NCBI): domain Eukaryota; kingdom Metazoa; phylum Chordata; class Hyperoartia; order Petromyzontiformes; family Geotriidae; genus Geotria; species Geotria australis. The sequence goes on from JAZEWU010000005.1 coordinate 6,247,333, forward strand.
ACGCCACAAAGTCACAAAACACCGGCAATGGCATCAGGAAATCAATCGCGACGTTTCGGGCAACGATGCAAATCCAGGAAGTTTGATGGCCACGTGTGTGCGGTTCCTGCGCGGGCTGTGGAGTCACGTGGTGGGAGGGGGGGTTCCTTAGGGGGGTTTAACGATGCATCGATTGATGGTTGCTCTTCAGAGCAGTTTTTTCGGGATAGCCGTGTCGAGCGATCCCTTTCTCTCCCTCGCGACGTTTCGCCTCTCACGTTGAAAGCATCATCGCTCGACACGGCTATCCCCAAAGAACAGCTCTGGAGAGCAACCATCATGAATCGATTCGGACACAATCTGTTAAAAGTAGGGGGTTCACGTGCCAGCGAAACGTCGGTGCCATCTTTTGAGGTAAGTGATGCATGTGCTCATTCGTTTGCTCCGGTATACCGACGGGTGCACTTCACTTACACACCTTCACATGACCTAAATTCACAAACAGCACGACATTATTGAATTAAATCGCGCTCACATAGTTCGTGAAATATTTGCAAGTTGCAGGGAAGCCTTCGGTTGAGTGTGTGGCGGGATCAGTAAACCTTCGCTAACACGAGGCGATCAGGGCGGTAATTGATGTATTGATCGGGTCACCTTCAGATAAGATAGCGGACAAGGTCAACACAGGCACCCACTCGGAGCGCCGCGCGGCCCGAGACAGCCTCTCGCCACCGTACACAGAGACGCGAGACGAGTGACAACAAAGGAAGACAATCGAAACAAATGAAAACAAACGATGACACTAATCCACATAAACGAGATAAACATCCATCCGCGAGCCTCTGAGATATACACATGACGACTTGTAACAAAAGGCAGCACTAGACCGAGAGGCACCGATCCCATACGCGGTGACCACACTCGATTTTGTTTTGGTAAACCCGAATCGCCAATGTTTAGCGTCCCATTGTTATTGTTGTGTATTGTCATTAAATACGCAAATTTGTGATATTTGCTCGCATACGTACATCGGTAGACCATAAATGTGTGGCCCTGGAGTATGTGTGTTAGGGTATTTTATGTTGTCACAAGTTACATTTCTAGTGGTACTTTGAATACGCGACCTCAACCTCGTATTATGTGAACAGGTGGCCGAGTCGTTGTTCCCGAGCTGGTGTTCCGCTCTGGGCGCCACTTCGTGAGTGTGGCAAGGGCGGCGACGGCAGCGGCAACTTAAACACCGCTCGCCACCGCAAGCCGTGCCATCCACAGGTGAAAACAACGACAAACCGGGGGACGAATTTTTGAAGCAAACACTTTTTCGCTTGGGCAGTTGGCTCGGTGGCGGTGGGGAAAATCGTGGGTAAGCGCCCATCGCCTGTCAGCTCTTTTATCCGGCGCGTCTGGCCAGCTTGGCGGAGTTGGCTGGGTGCCCTCCCGTGCCTGCCGAGTGGGCGGCGCGCGCGACACGGATTCACCCTTCCACGCGACGTGAATGCCACGCATTCACATTAAACCGCCACGTGGGCCTCCCCGTTCTCTTCCCCCAGCGAAAGCCGCCGATGTCTGGTTACACATCGTGACATTTAGTAAATTGGTCAAATTTGGTGGCGGATTAATGTGAATTAGTTTGACGTTTTTAAATGTGACCCCCAGCACACAATGGGAAGCTTAAGGCAATTAGTTGTTTGTACTGATGTAGGTTTTCACGGCTCGATTCATGATGGTTGCTCTTCAGAGCTGTTCTTTCGGGATAGCCGTGTCGAGCGATCTCCCTCTCTCCATTTATTTAACCGATTGAGAACAATGTTGAGATTTATCCCGTTTAAAAAAAAAAGGAGAGATGGGATCAAGTTGTGGTTTCACATCGGCGAATATACGGGTTTTTTTTTACTGCCGTCAAATTTCAAGAGAGATTTTCACAAATCACACAGCTCTCCACACGTTTAGAAGATGCCCTAACAGGGTGGCTAATGTCTCAGTTGCTTGGTAATAACATTCTGCGACATTCACAGGGCCACGGATCGAATTGTGAATTCCGCGGCTAAGAGCGGACACAAGAGCGGGCACCAATTCTCAGCCACCTCCAGTGCCGTGCCGTGGAAGCGAGACGCCACTCGGGATAATTACACTCGTGACTCCATCTCGCCATTCCTCTGGCCGGTGTCCCGAGCCCCTCGCTGCCCACGGCCATGCCCAGCAGAGTCCGCCATCTGTAGACTCTTGCACACCCCCCCGCCGGCTCGTTCATTCCCTCTTTTTCTACCTCCCTCTTTTTCCCACCGACGTGCCTCTCCCTCCGACTCCCAGTCTTTCTGGGATTGCCGCAGGTAACCCGTGTGGCAGGGCGACAGGGAACGCAGCCGCTGTGCCCGCGCGTCGCCGGGTGTCTCGGCGTGTCGCGGGGGACACGACCCGGGTCCCGGGCCAGGCCGCGTGGGAGCCCCACACTCTCCAGGGTCTCATGGAGCTTTGGGAGCCACGACGCCGCTTGGCTCCCACCGCCACAACCCCC
>JAZEWU010000005.1:6251520-6263825 GCA_036362915.1 Geotria australis
CCCCCCGGCACGCCACCCAAACTCTTATTTATGATCCGTCGCGCACCTGTGCTGGGCTCACGACGCGAGTCATTTACAACCAAAGACGTCCCGCGCGCCCGCACGCGCGCGCACGCACGCGCGTATACACACGCACGCACGTGCACCCAGCCGCGCGTGATCGCAGATACAAAACGCGTGATAATCACGCGTTCATCCAACTCGGACGCCACCAAAGAAACTTAAAACATAATGTGTTAACCACCTACACGTGCCATATTGATTACATATGGCGGGAGTTCGTGATGTGATTGAAAACGGCACTATTTTAATTAAACCGTGACGTGGTTAGGTAAGGCGTCAAACGGCTCATGTCGACGTGTGTGTGTGTGCTGATGCTTATGCGCCGTACGCCGCGGAGTTGTTTATTTATACTGCGCCTCCATTCCCTCCACGCGATGTGCACACCTTTGGCGCAAAGCTGCGTGTGTCGGACAATGGCTACACAGCCTTTGGAGGTGTCCACGTGGAAAAGTCTCGATTGTGCTGTGGATACGTTTCATTATTGAATCTGTCCTTGCTTAAGTGGGTACACGCCTGTATGCTGCTGCAATGATTGCAATCATCCATCCCGCTGTGGAGGCACCTGGAGGGAGCGGGTACTGTCTACCACGTGCCCCCAGCACCCGCTCTCATCCCGCGTTCCCAAAACACTCACCCAGTCTTGCGAACCGCCAACAATTCCCTGTTAAATTCTAATTAAATAGCCCCTATAATCTACACAGGACAAACGATTCTGGCTGTTTTGGAAACGCTCAGAATGCACCTACTACGTCAACATCTACAGCGCCTGGCATTCGCGCTGACTCTCCGAATATTAGAGAATTCGGAGAGTAGCCATTCTCATCGATTAAAAACCCCAGAAGTCTGCCTTGACTTCGTTTACAGCGTACACCCTGCTCGCGCCCAATGGTGATCAGCACGTCACACGTTACCATATATGAACATTATGGAGCGTCGATTTAACTTAAGAACCTACAATCCGTCGTCGCGAGGACTGGCTTGGGACACCTTCAGCAGAAACCAATGGGCCCCCCGCGCACATCGAGCCGTGGAGTTGGCAGCATCGTGTCACTGTGCTGCTCTCGCTCGGGACTGAAGCGGGAGATGCGTGGGGGGTGGTGGGGGCTGGAAACGACGGTCGTCGCTCGATTTGATCGAAGATACGAATCGATGCGGAACACCTGGTTCATGGGAAAGGATCGAGCCCAATTAGCCGAATCACAGAGTCGCAGCGCCTCTTAATTAATCAATGATCATCGCCGTTATGTTGCGAGGGGGAGGGTTGAGCTGGAGCAAGAGCCAGCGATGGGAAATTCCACGTTTCTATGAGGAGAATCAGCCCATTCGCAGGAAGACCGCTCCGGACATCAGGCCAATTAGTGCTGGCCCAGCAGACGGGTTTCGATTATTTGAAGAGGGCGAGTTGATTGATGGTATTACAGTATAGAGGGGGGTCAAGGTAGAAGCGTTCACGTCGCGATCCCTGTCAGGTAATACTTGGTGTTGCCTGCGAATTCTACCAAACACTTCGAGGCCGAGCTGAAAGACAACGATGTCCAGAAGCTGACCATCGTGCTTCGAAGAATCGCAAAGAAGAAGACAGTATAGAGCTTCTACGTGAACGTGCATGGGGTCAATGGGATCTCTACAGTGCAGAGTTCACACGCATCTGCAAGTAGGGGCCAGACACGAACCCCGCCAACAGCCATGATCGATCCACTGCTGGACGAAGACCTCCCCATGTAGTCACGACTAACCATCACCCCGGACACGCTGCCGTGGTACGATTGACAGAACCAGGACCACGCCTGCTGATGGCGACGATCATCAACCCGATGCTGCTGCGAATGGTGACGACGAGCAGGCGTGACGTTAGAGACAGCGGGGCATATAGACAGACATGGACAGGTATCGAGAGACACGGAGACCAAAGGAGGCAGGCAAATGGGAAGTCGGGAATGTGGCAACACGGACGATATAGTCCAGATATACAGTATACGAACACAGGGGTTTGGAGCTTAAAGGACAACCGCAGGACAATTTTGAGCGAAAATGTTGGTGCCACTCGTCACTGATGCGTGGAATCGAGACAATGGGATGGAGAGACAAAGACGGACGGGCGTGTTACGCGGCGCTCGTTCCGTCAAGCAGATTGCCGGCTCATATTCTTCATCGATTTTATATCGATACCGATACGCAGTCGTGATGCAGTCGTAATCGGAACTTTCATTTCACCAGGAGACAGAAAACCCGCCGAGAGCGCACGCACCATGGTCTTATTCCCAAGGGTGACCAGGGTTAAATCGTGTGGTTGAGTTCAAAACCATACAGGGAAAACAGATCATTAGTAACAACACATTGACCAACAACAAAACACTCGAGATCAAGGTGAGATTGCACGTTAAGATCACACGAAACATTACAGTCGCAGACTATATAAAAACGTATTCATATAAATGACGCACCCCGTAATTCGCGTAAAAACACCTCCACCATTAAAACCTAAATAGCGACGCGAGTCACAGCGCAGTGATAGCAACACAGTCGATGTGATGATCGCATTAATGTACTCGGGGCGGCACGGTGGCCTAGCGGTGAGTAGCGCTGCCGCATCACAGCAAGAAGTTCCCAGGTTCGAATCCCGGCTCGGGTGCGTTTCTGTGTGGCGTTTGCATGTTCCTCCCGTGTCCGCGTGGGTTTTGCACCGGGCACTCCGGTTTCCTCCTACAGTCCAAAGACATGCTGCTGCATAGGTTAAGTGTGATGAATTGGTGTCCCATCCTGGGTGTAGCCCTGCCATGCACCCTGTGTCTGCCGGGATAGGCTCCGGCTTACAGCAATAAATGAATGAATGCTTGTGGTGATGACTGTGGTGATGGTGGTGTGTGGAGCGGTCGCGCAGTGGTTAGTGCCCTGCACTACGACCCTAGCGGCCAGTGTTCGATTCCCGCTCATGGCCAACACCATTTATGATTATCTGAACCAGTCCGGGGCCTCCCCTAGTTCTACTCGGCCTCAAATGAGTACATGGTGCGTTGTGTAAACTGTTCACAGATCATTGGCCAGAAAACCAAGCTCAAGTCGGTGGATTCATAGCGCAGTGCGCTAAAGAAAATGTTCGTTAATTTATTCATTGTCAGAAACCGCTTAATCCCGTACAGGGTTGCGGTGAGCCGGAGCCTATCCCGGCAGACACAGGGCGCAAGGCAGGGTTATACCCAGAATGGGACGCCAGTCCATCCCTGGGAAACGGGGGAAATTTTGTCCGCAGGCCAATTAACCTATGCAGCATGTATTTGGACTGTGAGAGGAAACCGGAGTGACCGGCGAAAATCCACGCGGACACGGGGAGAACATGCAAACTCCACACAGAAAGGCACCGAGCCGCGATTCGAACTCGGGCGCCTTCTTGCTGTGAGGCGGCAGCGCTACTCACCGCTACGCCACCCCACCGAGGTGCTACTTATCGCCAGCGATCCGCGACAGGCTCAACGACGCACGGACACGATGGCCGACTCTTGTGAATGACGATAATGGTCATGGGAACGTAAACAGTGCAGCAGTGATCTCTGTCAAGCTGTGTTCTCCCCTGGTACGCATGGGTTTTCTCTGGTTTGTCTCTCTCGTCAAATACACGACAAGGCGTTGGGGAAAACGTTCCGAACAAGGTCCTCTTGAAAATAATTGTCTGGATGCTTCATACTTCATAGAAAGGAAGTTACTGTATAATGTTTAAAAGCAAGTTTTAAACTGTCCTCTATGGTTCTGGAAACCCTAACTCAATCGAAGAATGTTATTTCGGGAACGTTTAACAAATATATATTTGACCAATATATAAGTGTACAACTAGTGTTCCTGGAGAAAACCTACGGCGCACGAGGGAATAACTTACACATCCGCCGCACAGATGAATCCGTAGCCCACGTTCTCTCCTGCAATTTCCTAGCCATCTTGTACCTCTGTGTTTTCGGAGGCTCTCAACACACGGTGATGGTCATACTCTCGGCATAATCCACCAACCTCCGCCGCGCAGCAGCTGCATGGTCACGTGTGCGCGGCAGCACACACAGCCCCCGCTCGGTGCCGTGTCTGGCTCTCTGCTCGCAGCGTCCGCGCGCCCCCTGCTGGAGGCTGGGAGTTGCAGAAATAAACCGGTTCAATATGACGGCGATGCTCAACTCCAGTCACCCCCTCCCCACGACCACGGAACGTTCATTCATTCATCGTCAGAAACCGCTTAATCCTGTGCAGGGTTGCAGTGAGCCGGAGCCTATCCCGGCAGATACAGGGCGCAAGGCAGGGCTATACCCATGATGGAACGCAAAATTCATCACAGGGCACCGGGGGCAATTTAGTCAACAAGCCAATTAACCTATGCAACAGCATGTCTTTTGACTTTGGGAAGAAACCGGAGTGCCCGGCGCAAACCCGTGGGGACACGGGGAGAGCATGCAAACTCCACGCAGAAAGGCATCCGAGTTGCTGTGAGGCGGCAGTGCTACTCACCTTGTAGCCGGGCCGCCCACCACCACCACAGATTTCCGTGATTCTCAACCATCGGATGCACGAAGTGTGCAGCGTCTAAATCTTAGGGGACGCTGGCAGATTTTTGCCGCTCTTAAGATTGCCAGTTTCACGACCTTTCAGTGTATTCGAAGCAGCCTTAATCATTTCATTGTTGTTGCTTTGTTTTTTATTAGTTGTTTTTTGTGTCGTTGTTGACATGCCGTTCTCTCCGCGGCCCTTGTGCAGCACTTTGTGACCCTCGGGTGAAAGGCGCTATATAAAATACTATTATTATTAATATTATTATTTGACCATAATATACAAGACTGGTAGCCACAGAAACGTGGACCATGGTGGCATCGCAAGGACTGGAGTCGAATCAGTGCCACGTGGAATTCCTTGGGGCTGTGTCCAGTGTTCAATTGTCGTTTTTGTTGGGAGCAAATAAAACAAAAATATTGCCCACAAGTTGTTTATACATCACAGCCAAGCGCTCGATTTCCAGGATGGAAAGACCTCATATCCTACTAGGTGGATGTGGATGGCTTGGGGGTTTGTGGGGGCTGATGCAGCAATGCTGAGGTAATGGGTTAAAATCCAGGTTTCAGCTGGCCGCGGTTAATCCGTTTTTTTAAGTGTAGCGAGTTGATGGATTCAGCATGGTTAGCAAAGACTGCATCAAATACATTATAACATTTAAATCGATATTTCATTTAACTTGACTCGTTCCAGTTCTGAGAATGAAAAATGTGATGGCATTGTTTACAAAGTGTATAAAAGATTGCACTGTTAGTGCAGATAAAGATCTCTAATCAAGTAGTTCAGCAATTACAGCCTCTGAGGTTATTTTCTGACACAGGGTAGGGCACTGCTCATTGTGAAGTAAATATTTACCCTCACGTTTTAATGCTTTCATTTTATGCTCATTTCTGTGCTGGGATGCACAGATAACCTTGACAGCAAGGATTGCTCCACGGCCACTATCAAATAAAACATATCACTCGAATCAGACGAGAAAAATTGGGTGGTTTTAAGTGAAATTACAGGTAAAATCCTCGACTGATTTACAAGTTACAAAAATAGAAAAGTTATTGCCATCATCTGTATACCAGCAAAAACGTTCCTCTAGCTATGATTTACAACAGCATGGGGGAGACTTGTTCACGCGGAAGGCGAGGGACACGACACATGCAATCGTATAATCCATAATCAACAAAGGCAAGATTGGCAACCATCATCTGAATTTCCCCATATCACGCAGAAATAAGTAATCGATTGCGGAAATAATTTAAAAGGGCTGGCGGTCTCTAGTTCACAAGAGGAACATAACTCAGATATTCAGCTGCCCATTGACCAAATTAGAGGCCTACACTAATTCTCACGATGGCAAAAGGCCAGTTTTAGCAAATATTTGGTGGGAAAATGGCTAAATGCCAATTTCCACTAACAGTTTGAAATTTGGGAGAAGCCTCCTGCCAGCACATGAATTAGGTCCCAGTTTCTGCACAATGCCACTAAGGTGAAGCACATTAGAGAAGTAATTTACTCAAGTATGTTTCACTTGAAATGGAAACACTCCTCCCCCGGGTTCTCAGTTTGATCTGCCCTCTTCATCTCACCCAACCTCTTCCACTCTGCATTCAGTGAAGCTCTCTCAGAGAGGAAGAGAATGGCTGCATGCAGTTCTAAAGCAAGCCATTATCATCACTAGAGTCACGTGAAAACCGGCCTCCCTATTACTGTTTCTTTGTAACATGAATAATAGTGGGTGCTAGGACTAAGCTCCACGATGGATGTTGAGTTCTATGCTTTGGCTATTGAGAGGATGTTGAGGTTTGTGTTTAAACTGTGTGAAACAGAAGCATATATGTCCACAGCAGTACAATGCAAAGCGAGACACGGAGCACATGGCAGGAGAACGTGGACGTGACTGTGAGTGTTACTTGGCCGTGGCCGGGGGCCCGGGCGGACGAGTCAGCATGGGGCATGGCTCTTCGTGTGTCCGCAAAAACAGCCCCGAGCCTGCGGCAGGGATGGGGTGGGGGGGTTAGGGAGAAGCGACCAAGGTGTTGGTGTTGTTAATGTGCGGCCGGCCACAGATATTTAAATAGGAACGCAAGGAAAATGTTCCTTACCCTGCCATAAACGACGATCCACGCTCATAACAAAAACATGAATACGGATGCAGTTCTAGATTCAAAAGTGAGTTTGAGTCCATGCTTCAGTGACCCGTGTGTGAGCGCAGTCATACCCCACTGTGAATCCCGTGAGCCAACAGGGGTCACTTTCCATGCTCCACCGCCCCCGATCGGCGAGGGAGCTCGCTGGCTGACGTGAGGCTGTAAAGACAAAGATGCCCGTGTACCCACTTTGAGAACAATAAGATTGTTGGTCATGATTGCGAGTTACAACACACCGGCCCATGACTTGGCAGATGAGACATTTAGATAACAGTATTTCGATAACAGACATTTCGATAACAATAATGATAACGCCTAGAAATGTTTCCAACGTGGAAGGTGAAATGTCGCGAGGAAGAGAGAGATCGCTCGACATGACTATCCCGAAAGAACAGTTCTGAAGAGCAACCATCATGAATCGAGCCGTGAAAATCTAAATCACGACGGAAACTGCAGTCATCATCCATCAGATATTCTGCCAATCTATGTGTATATGTGTAACCTGTATTTTCCTTCACTATTCATTTTTGGCATTCACAGTGGCATCCTATATTGGGCACCGCGGTACGGGTGCAGTGTGTGTGGAGTGCACGAGCCTGGGGCTTGACCCCCGTGCCGATAACGAGACTCAAAGAATAAAGCGGTCCCGATTGCCGGTGGAAGCCACGGAGGGCTCGACGGTTACGCAGTTATGAGTCACGGTTATAAAGTACAGTATCGGAGAGGTGAGGCGGTGTGTTGGTATTGTGAATACGGTCCTGATCAGTTTTATGTCGTGTACCCATTTTAGGATTACAGGTTTAAGTGAGGGTTATGCTATAGTGAGGATTAGGCTTTCAGTAAGGGCTTGGTATAAAAATATGGGAAGATTTGGGGATAGAAGCCAAGTACGTTGACATCGTGGGGGTTTAAAGTAAGAATTTTACAACCTCTCTGCTCTGTCACCACCCCACTTCCACATCCTTCACCTCAACCCAAACCAGCCCAACACCACGTCTGTTGGAAACGGCGAGGCTTAAACAGAAAGAGGCGGTGTTTAAAGAGGCAGGGGTGGAGCATAAAATAGAGTTGGTGGGCTGTACGGAGGTTCACCTTTCCTATTGATTTAAGGTAATAGCAGCGCACTGAAATACGTGCAGCAGGCAGCACGTTAGGGTTGCAGAAGCCCAACAGTCCAACTAGTCATATTGTAATTCCAGCTGTTCTTCGGAAGAGGACTAAGGGCTAAAATTAGATTTTGAAACATGAATACGATTATGGGTATCAATTAAAATAAACGTTCCAACTATGCTCAGAAGTACGGTTTGCATTAAGTTCATATCGAGTATATGGGATGGGCTTGTGTCTATAGATTTGTTAAGGACATTAACAGAAGGTAGAGTGCGATATTGTCCCTGCCACTTGACCTCGGGGGCCTTACCGAGTAGCCGACGGCGGCGTGGTGCAGGATGGCCGCCTGCCGCTGAAGTGAGGTCCTCAGAAACATCTCATCCTTCACGGCGTGCAGGCTGCTCGCAGACACGGCCCACGACGTGGACACATACGACACGTACCCCACAGGCATTGGTCACTGCGATGGCCGGGTCGGTCAAGTGGCCAACTCACTCGCTACCGAGGCACGGCATGTGGAGTTGATTTTAGCAGAATTTGCTCTTTTGGGATAACCTTGACGAGCGTTCCTCCTCTCTCCTTTGGGACGTTTAGCCTCCCATGATCAGGCTTCCAACTCTGATGAAGCCTGATGATGCCTTCAATGTGGAAGGAAGAACGTCGCAAAGTCCAGAGGAGGAACTGTCGACATGGCTGTCACGAAAGGGCAGCTGTTGAGAGCAATTCTCATACATCGAGCCGTGAAATCCTACATCAATACATTTATTTAATCGGTCATTTTTAACGTGGCGACAGAATATAAAATAACTTGTGACAGCATTTACTAAATAGCCTCTAGCACGGGGGTGTCACAGTAAGATTATCAGTTATAATTAACATTATATTACAACAGTTACATCACTGGGGTGCTGGGGTGGACCAGCGACACAAATGTTTAATGTACTCCCTCCGTGTTTGTCTTTAAGGAAGTGACAGCCATCTTAGGGGACGCTGGCAGATTTTTGCCGCTCTTAAGATTGCCAGTTTCACGACCTTTCAGTATATTCGAAGCAGCCTTAATCATTGTTTTTGGTCCTTTGGTTTTCTATTTATTTACTTTTCATTGTTGACATACCCGTTCTCTTCGCGGCCCTTGTGCAGCGCTTTGTGACCCTCGGGTGAAAGGCGCTATATAAAACGCTATTATGATTATTACTTGCGCTATGAACCCGGTGGCTTGAATTCGATGCCCAAGCACGGGAACTTGGGACACCCCTTCACCAACCTGCCCTGGTCCGCAGTGTGAACTCGGAGATTCCACAAAGCAACGACTGTTCGTGCTCCAGTGCTCCAGTGCACAGAGAGCGGAGAGGGCCGCTGCTCCTCCGGCGATGGCGCCGCGGCCCGCGCTCACTCACCTCTGCTGCAGCACGGCAAACTTCTGCTCCCACATCTTGTTCGTTCTCTCCAGCTGTTTTCTCAGGCTGTTGAGACGAGCACAGCGGGAGACAAACCGACGTGACTCCTCAGAGATTCAGTTGCTGCGAATATGTTCCAGCCCGTTCAAATCATAAATGAAATATGTGTGCGCATTAGCGTCCGATGTGGTTCTTGCGCGATTTGCCAGCGGCGATTTAACGTAACCAATGTTAACATTCGAAATAATACGGCGGCAGGGCATGTGCAGTGCCAGCCTGAACAGCAGCTCAATAATTGACTCACCTAAGTCGAAACGCATTCAAAAGGCTCAGTATCCTCCGCTCTATGGATTAGACTGCATGGCAGTGCTGGCGGAGTGACAGCATTAAATAATTACAATAATTAATATAATTTATAACGCGCATGTATTTATTCAAATTCCAAGGTATTCATTCGAAGAACTATTACAAATGTGATGGAATGCGAGTTTATATTTTTATCTTGTTATTAATGGCGCGTTAAATGCACGTCAGGGAGCCAGGAGTACACAGTCTAAGTGTGAATCTATAAGACATAAGCTGTTTGTTTTGGGTGGAATCTTCTTGTAACTATGCAATGCTGCACTTTAATAATAATAATCTACTTTTGTAACGCGCGCATTTTCTCCGGGCGCGATGCACCCGATGATTCGGAGGCGCAGAGCCCTGCTCAGTCGGTTTGTTGTGAGTCGGTGAAGAGGTGACTTTTTAAGAGTTTTTTGAAGGCTGTGTGGGACTGTGTTTGACGCAATAGGTGTGGCAGGCCGTTCCAGGTTGTGGGTGCCGTGACCGAGAATCGGCGTTTCGCGAAGGTTGTGCGTGAGAGCGGTGTGTGGAGTAGGTGCAGTGACAAAACCCATGACGGGTAGCGGAGCCACGGAGTCTCTGTTGGCGGGGCACCTACACGAACACCCACAGGCCAGAGACGCCCAGGCACCAGGGAACTACTAGGAACAAACTGGAAAGAAGGCTGCTTTCATTACTGCACCAGGGCCCGTGCCAACCACAATGCACCACTTCCCCTGACCCATTCCTCTGGCTCTTGCACGGCCAATGGGGAGGAGCAAGACAAGCTGAGGGGGAGGTGTCAAACACAAGCAAGTCTCAACGCTCTTTCACCGTGCGATCTGGGTCCTCTGATCCTCCGTCTCCACTCCCGCTTCCCAGATTCTCGGAGTCTCTCGTTTAATTTTAGCAGAGGTACCGGCCTGAATGACAATGGGAAATCACACAGAGAGGCAGACAAACACCGAGTTCAACAACAATAGCGGCAATAGTTCTCTGATGGGGCAATAACCTTGGTGAGGGTGGTGCTCTGAGCTTCACAAAGGCCCACCTCCAGGTTGACTCCGTAAGAAGGATACTATTCCCACTATTTAAAAAAGTTTGGAGTCTATCGCGCCCAAAAATGTATTTCGCAAGGGAGACAAAAGAGCAAAACGGGTTTTTGAGTTCAAACAGAATGTATACTAGTGACAGGTTTAGGAAATATAACAGGGTTTTTTTTTATGAGGAGCATGAAATGCATGACACAGCCCTCTGTTATGGGTCGCTCTTCCCAGAGCTGAGCACGGCTGCCACACGGCCCCTCTGGTTTTCCGTGCTCTGTCGTTGTTGACATGTCGTTCTCTCTGCAGCTTTGTGCAGCGCTTTGTGACCCTCGGGTGAAAGGCGATATATAAATGCTATTATTATTATTATTAGTGGCAGTTATCGCCGAGTTTATTGCATGCGACTTCACGAAGGGCCTCAGAATAACTAGATCAATATTCCACCAACTGTGCCATCTCCCACCGACGAGTCAAACCGGGTCCGAATGGTGTGGGCACAGGCCGTTTGCAGAATTGTAGACATTAACTTTGCCAAATACCACATTGCCGCATTCATAAAAGAGGCACCTACTTATCGACACAAAAATAATGATCAAGACACGGATGAGGATCTGGCAATGAATAGCTCACAGCTCATCTTCTTCTTCTTTGCGATTCTTCAAAGCACGATGGTCAGCTTCTGGACATCGTTGTCTTTCAGCTCGGCCTCAAAGTGTTTGGTAGAATCACACAGTTGATCACAATGATGATGACGATGATACAAATAATATTAATGATACCTTTAGGCCAGCGTTTTTCATACTCCAGACCTCAAATCCTCACAGAGTCAACCTTTTTGAAAATAATGATCTCGTAGTGATGTAGGTTTTCATGGCTCGATGTATTAGAATTCCTCTTCATAGCTCTTCTTTCGTGATAGCCGTTCATATGCAAAATAATTTGCCACGTTACCCACATCTGATAGTTGGTAAGCATAAAATGCTGCTCTATAGAGAGATTGTGAGGACTGGAGTTATCAAAACACACATTTTAGCTTGATTGAAGACATGAGTAGAACAAAAATCAATGCAAATGAGACAAACAAGAACTCATTCTTGAATTAAATTGTGACCACGAGTCATGACAAATGATCCACAGGCAGGGATAGGTGGATTGTACCGGACGTGGTGTACCGGGTGTGTAAATATTCTCTGAGTCGCCGATTGTTCCATGCTGAATGACAGTTCCATGCTGAATGATAACACACCGAAGCTTTAGCAGATTGGGAAGCTCGAGATGGAGAGTCCATTCTTAGCTGCAGTCCCCACCGTCAATCACACCAAGAGTGCTGCTGCCTGGCGGGAGGCTGGGGTGGCGCTTACCGCAGCCCGCGCCGCCTCGGCAGCCTGGTGAGCCTCTTTGAGAGACAGGGATTCCCGCTCTGCCTCCTTCCTCCTCGATTCCACCGCCTCCTTCTCTGCCGCCTCGCGCTGGGCCAGAGCCTCGGCCTCCACTGTCCTCTGCTTCTCGGCCTGCAGCTGTAAACATCACGTCAAAAAATCCACACACGTAAACTGCACAGCTAAAGACGGTGCAGTCTGGTAGTTCCTGATAAGGTAGAACCTCAAATTATATCAGGCGTATGCCTCTAGTTTGTCTGTCGATGAGATGTTTGGCTCTGTCCCAGGGTTTCCAAAAAGGAAACTGCATTTAGAGATATT
>JAZEWU010000005.1:6288798-6312905 GCA_036362915.1 Geotria australis
ATACTGAAAGGTCGTGAAACTAGCAATCTTAAGAGCGGCAAACATCTGCCAGCGTCCCCTAAGATGGTCGTCACTGCCTTAAAGACAAACACTGAGGGAGACAGGGAGGGAGGGTGAGCGACAGGGAGAGACACGGGGACACAGAGACAGGAAGCCAGAGAGAAAGACACGAGGGGGAAACAACGCCATGACAACATCGTACACCAGGTAGCATGGAAACACATTTATTGGGCATCTCTGTACAGGACAGGGTTTCGTAATTAATTACTGGCCAATCATCCACACTGGCCACCGTGCGCGTCACCGGGCCTCGACGAAACAAAAAGAGCGGACGCGTCTGCATCACAGCTCCACCAAGCATTCTCCATCATCCGCCCGGGAAGCTCGGGCGACGCGACACAAGTTTCAATACAATATAATAATTCATATATACTATAAGTGACATAAATTACATTTTACATGGGCCAAATAAATTACAGCAGTCCGCTTCCACAATTAAACACAAAATATCTTGAAGTGTGATGCTGTGAAACGGCATCCCACGCCCTCAAGAGGACACGCGGGCATGTTGTACCCTGTAGCTTCATCACAGGGCTAGTGGAGCTCAGCAGTGTCTTCCTGCCTACATGGACGTGGCCCAGTGCTCTACTACATCGTCAGCCCTGAGCCAGAGGTGGATATTCCACATTTAGAGGGCAGGGACCACAGTCTCCACACAGGACAACCATTCCTTTATGTGTCACAAAGTATCGTGTGTTATTAACCCTGCAAGGATGACGGGCCAAGTTGAGACCCGACCTGGATTTGAACCACAGCCGTCTGACTGAGTTGACGACAAACGACCATTGACTACTTGGGCGGCGCAGCGGCTCACGTGGCTGAAATCCAGACAGCAGGTGCGTTGCCATAAAAACACGTGGACCACATCAGTTACGAGTTGGTGGGAATGCAAATTTCTCCCATTTCTGAGCGAGAAAAAGTACAGCTTTTCAAAAGCGCTGGCTATTTTGCCGTTGTTTATGAAAACGCGACTGCCTCGGTCGTCTCTCTTGACCACACCTAATGGGGAGATGTGAGTAGTACACGCGGCTGCCTCAGATCACATGCATCTCCTGAGATTACTGTCCTTCATAACGGAAGTTAGGCATGTACCGAATACATGCTTTATCGATTAAAATATATTTTAGCTCAAGCGACATGCATGCATGTAGTGTCGGATTCAATTATTTACGATGTAAGCACGTGTTCCTTATAGCCGAACAGAATTAAACGGAACACGCGACAGGAGATATAGTACAATTCATGGTTATTCTTCAAAGCTGTTCTTTCAGGATAGCCGTATCGAGCGATCACCCTCTCACACTCGCGACGTTTCGCCTCCCACGTTGGAAGCATCATCAGGTAGGAGGCGAAACGTCGCGAAGGAGAGAGGAAGATCGCTCAGTGACACGGCTATCTCGAAAGAACAGCTCTGAAGAGCAACCATCATGAATAGAGCCGTGAAAACCTACATCAGTAAACTGTACAATTGAGGCAAGTGAAAAAGTATTCTTGAATAAAATGGTCACTCTAAATCAGAGTAGTTCATCGAATTGCGGGAGATGAAATCGGTACATGCCTAATGGGAAATAAACCCGACTTAAGTCTACATAACCAAGTACACCACGGGTTTGTTGTTCTCAGCTATAATGCCGCATACAGTTGTACTCCTACTGAAAGTTGTTCTTGTCGCGTTCGTTTTTAAATTTTACGAAATTAATGCCCACGAGATGACCTAAAGCCTCTTGCTCACTCCCGGAACATAACTGGTCCAGTGTGTGACTGACAGGTGTCACTGTCACGAGGCACAGCGCCAGCCTCGCCTTACAGGGAAGCGGCGCCACACGCTGAGAGCGTCACTCGAGTGGCACCGCACACCCCGGTGTGGCACCGCACACCCCGGTGTGGACCGCGCGCGGTGTCACAGCGACGTTACGCGTCGTGGCACCATGTCCGACGCGCTCGCCGCAGCGTCGAACCCGCACATGCGCACGCAAAGGTAACGTCTCCCAAAGAGACATACGCGCATCGTCCTCGAACGCGAAGTGTAACCGACGGCGACACAAAGTCCCCCGGCTGTAATTCCTGCGAGCGCCTTAGATCCCCTGCAGCGGCAGTGCAGAAACAAGGTAATCATGCACACGCGTCATGGCTTACGTAGTGACGCGTTGCAAGCATGCATCTGTCCTTGGTTGAGTATTTACTCGGCGACAGTAACGGTCGTGCTCACGCCGGGCGCGCAGGAAGCGGCTCGCCCGTCGTCGGTCGCGATGAGACCGCGGTGCTCGCGGAGGGAGCGCCTGTGCCAGGGAGGACGGGGACACCCTGGCCGGCCCTTTCATCCCTGCATTGTGTCTCCGAGTTTGAGGAAACCCTTTGATCAATGTGGCTGGTTTTGAGTAGGTTAAGTTCCTACTAGTAATAGAACCGTATACTAAATTTTGGTTCGTATTGGATAAGAATGTTCCACCTTAGCCGGATGATGCCTCCGATGTGGGAGGCGAATCGTCGCGAAGGACAGAGGAGGAACACTCGGCACGGCGAACACAAAAGAGCAGCTCTGGAGAGCGATTCTCACACATCGAGCCGTGAAAAACCTACATCAATCACATTGGATATTTGTTTTTCGAGAGTTATCGTGCCCCACTCGTTACACGCAGAGGTAATGAACAAACTCTTCGATAACGGTTAAAAGTGGCGGTTCTTCGTGGGGCCCTCACTGCTGCTCAGCTGTATGTCCGAGGACCCCCGCGGAGTGCCTGAAAGACTTTGGATTCACAGCAGAGCAGCGGCATAGCGTGGGAAAATATACTGACTCGTGTAGTATGTGGGAGCCGACACTTAACAGCAGGAAACACAACTCGTCTTCCACAGTGTCGCACACTCAAATAGTGTCACAAACTCAAATGTGCGCACACTCAAATAGCGTCACAGCGGCTGTCCGCGTGCGCCTGCCATGGAGTTCAGGAGCCTCAAACACAGCGTTACACAGTATCACACAGTACTACTCTCATTGTCGCGCGCACACATACGCACAAATAGTGTTTACCGAGCCCACCACACAATGTCACATATTATGACAGTATCGCTCTCACTGTCACAAGCACAGTGTTTCCGTCTCAAATACAGTGTGAGTGTCACACAGCACCTGTGTGTGACACACAGACATTGTGTGTGTCACACAGCACCTATCCGTGACACGCACACAGTGTGAGTGTGTCACAGTAAGCTGTCTGTGTCTCACAGAGTGTCGGTGTCACACACCGAATGCAGTGTCACAGCTGTGCTACATCTAGCTCACCACAAAATATTACAGACTATAATTAAAAAATACTTTCTTCATCTTTCCGTCACTTAGACAAATATTCTTCTTCTTCTTTGCGATTCTTCGAAGCACGATGGTCAAATAAAGGAACAATTAAATAAGTTAAACGCGCGTGACCCCTGCAAGTGTAGCTTCACCACTGCAGAGCCACGATAGGAGATGTGGTCGCAGGCCGACCGCGTTAATCCCACTATGAAACACCAAAGAGGTATGTTCCCTACGCTCAAGTGCCAAGAGATTTGATCGCCTTGAGCTATTGGGACAAAATGTGCGATCGTAAAGTGCGAGCGAGCAGCACGCCAGAGATCCCTAGGTACACGGCGCTGCAGCTCGCTTCATTCCACACAGGCGCTTCTCTTGCACGTTCAGAGTTATTATGGACGCGATATTTCGGGGCAGAGGGCGGCACGGTGGCGTGGTGAGTAGCGCGGCCGCCTCACAGCAAAAAGGGCCCGGGTTTGAAATCCCGGCTCGGGTGCCTTCTGTGTGGAGTTTGCATGTTCTCTCCGCGGCCGCGTGGGTTTTCGCCGGGCACACCAGTTTCCTCCCACACTCCAAAGACATGCTGCTGCATACGTTAATTGGCCAGCAGACTAAAATTTCGTCCGGTGCCATGTGATGACTGGCGTCCCATCCAGGGTATAACCTTGCCTTGCGCCCTGTGTCTGCCGAAGATAGGCTCCGGCTCACCGCGACCCCGTACAGGATTAAGCAGTTTCTGATAACGGATGGATGGATGTTCCGGGTCACTGCCCCGGTGAGACCCGAGTGATCGAGGCTGCCGTGGTGGTGGAGCTCACTGCGGGGCTCCGTGCCGAGTGGAGTCACCCCTTCCCAGGAGACCACTGCCGTCGCTCACCTCACACAAGGCCCATTATCGGGGTCAACTGAAGACTGCTGGAGAACACTCTGGATTTCTGCCGACGTTCAGAAATAAACGTGTCAACGATGATCACACCACTGCTCCGCAGGGCTTTGATCTGCTACAAAAAGACCGGAGCTCCGTCAACCGCTCGAGAACAGCGGCCGTTTTCTGCACACAGTTCTATCACAAATGGGGAATTAAAGACGACTCATAGCGTGACTGCGGCCACTCGAATAACTATATTCTACGCCCACTCTCCGGCGAACTGGACAGTATGAGTCACGCTACTCCCGAAGCTATCACATACATGGCTCACACACCTAAACCTGGATTTACAATTTAAGCATACTTGCCATTCGCGAGAAGAAGCATTCCCAGCGAATGCATGGGGCTTGGCACACACGTGCCAGCGGACGGCAGATTCTACCGATGTATATTTACGGCCCTTTTGCAAAGCCACTGCTAGGTGACGGCCTTCCCGTGCGGGTGGTGGGGGGTTGTTTAACCGTATATGACCACGCTAGTCCGTGTCGGTTCGTGAATGTGGTGGGCAGTTGTTGGAGTGTAGTACAGGAATTAATTTTGCTGCACTGCCCTCGTAGCATGGCCCCACTTGGAGAATATCCGAATCCACGCATTTTATGAATGTTTCCCCATGTATTTCCACTAATTCGCAAATTAGCCCCAAGTGGTTACTTAATATTGTATACGCACACACGCATATGCGTTATTTTGACCGATTTCCAGTCTCCTGAAAACACCATAAAGCAATGTGAGCGTCAAGCCAAGTCTAGGGAGTCAGTGTCACCTTCTCCATCTCACTCTCTCCCGACCGTCCGTGCCACGCGTGGCTACCAAGTGTGGGAAGTTCGAACACAGGTCTGTAGTGCTGCACACGACGAATCGACACGGCCGTAAAAACAAACTTCTCTTACGTGAACCATGTTTCTTGTTGGGTTAGGGCCTCACGGTGGTTTTGTGCTAAAATTCTTGTCATTAACCCACCACCAGCCAAAAATATTGCCACGTTTACAAAGATATCTTTCATACGTGCCAACGTATTGATCAAATTCTAATAAAGCTCTTCGTCAGTGGCTTAAGAATTTTCACGGTTGAAATTAATACAGTTGTAAACGTGAAAAATGTTTCAGGTGGTGGAGGGTTAATAATAATAATAATTTTACATTTATAACGCTCACTTATTCATTTAATGTCGAAGGTATTCATCGACGAGAGAACGACTCAGAGGCGCGAGGAAAGTGCAGAGAGGCGGAGGAGGCAGCTAGGCGGTTTTGCCGGCGCCATATTGCCACACACTGCTTCCTATATATTATGATGTTATCGGCCAAATAATTAATGAGTGTTGGTTTTTTTTACACTTGTGGAAGGAAACCGGAGAACCCGGAGGAAACCCACGCAGAACAGGGGGAGAACACACAAACTCCACACAGAAAGGCGCCCGAGCCGAGATTCGAACCCGGGACCTTATTGCTGTGAGGCGCAGATGTTACCACTGCGCCACAACATTGTTGGCATAAATTTAAGCTTTCACTTATGTGATTTTAAATAATTAGTGTTCATTACCAAAACGTCAAACTTGTGTTGGATAAACCTGGAACACAGCCTGTGTTACGTTTCTACATTTGAGAGATGTTTCTATTGCATGTCCCTCAGTTTGCGTTTAGATCCATTACCTGGGATCACAACAAATAAATAGAAATGAGTGTCCGTGCCACCAAACTGTGCTGCGGCATGCCCGCCGTCGGAGCGCAGTGAGTGAGGGCCGGCGTCTTGATCGATTTCCCGTAACGCACGTACGTTATAGCATCGTCAACTTCGCTCGTGCTTCACTTCTGGAATCCCCGCGGCCGTGACACGGAGCCACTCGGTGCAAATTGCTGCACAGGGGAATTCGCACAAACTCCACCGACGTAAACGCCGGCACGCCGGGAGTCGAGCGCTTCAAGACAAATAGTGCATATATCCCGGCGTGGCGCTGAGTGGCGTTGTCGTATGTTTACACGCGGTGGTCATGGGTACCCCGTTATAACACCGTCACAAGCAAATACCGGGTACCCGTGTGATAACGACATGCACCCATGGCAAAGACTGGGCTGGCCTGCATAAATAAAAAAAATGTAGGGCAGCATATTTCTGACGACGAAGAAGCAGAGGTACGTCATTTTGCGTACGACCAATGCGGGCGTAGCGGTGCGAGCGAGCGGACGACAAGGGAAGGAACCCTCGAGTGCGAAAACAACCTCTCGCTGACATCTTGCCTTGCCAATGCGGCCAAGTTAAGCTGGGCCAAGTGCGAGGTAGCCAAACCTAAAGACAAGTTTACCGGGAATATTTCCAGTTGCAAATTTCCTCGGTCCAACGTTGTATGGGGGTGGACAGTGGGCAGTGAGCGGGCACAGATGATGTTGGAAAACCACAATACGGGAGGCAACACCAGGCAGCGTTTGTGCCGCGTTGCGAGTGGCCGGAGCTCAACAATGTCTGGGCGACAACCTGCGGGACTGTTTGAGCGGGCGGTTGAAAAACGGCAGTTTGGACGCAAAGTTCCGGTCAAGTTGAGTTGGCGTCGCTCTGCGTAGGAGGCGAGACTTTGAGCCGCGCTGGTGTCGGGTCCGCTGGCGCGACCTCAGTCTCGCCGGCCGGGAGTCGGGAGTCACCAACTGAAGACGCGAGCCCTGGCCGTGGCCACGGTGGAGTCGGAGGCCTCGCCCTCCGAGGTGTCCGAGCCCGAGTCACGGAAGGCCAACGCGCTCTGCGCGACCACACGCGCCACACGTGAAACGCCGCGTCATCCAAGGTTACCGGGGGCCGGCGGTGCTAACGAACGCCTGTCAAGCAGGCCGGCAGGCGGCTAAGTCGACCTAGAGGCGGTCCAAGCAAAGCTGCGGCCGCACGCAACGCTTACGCGCACCCCATTCGATATCCGCTCACCCCGCGCCCTATCCGCACACGCACCTGCACGGGGCTGGGCACGGGCGGGTGCATGATGTCGTCGCGCGCCAGCTTGCCGAGCGAGATCTGCGTCTTGACGCGCCGCACGGCCGTCTCCTTGTCGGACAGCCCGTCCGACTGCGTCGAGATCTCGATGGGGATCTCGGGGGACTTGGAGGCGAGCCCTCGCCCGCCGCCCTCGTCGTCGTCGTCGTGGTCGTCGAACTCCTCGTCGTCGTCGTCGCGACCGAGCCGCTGCCGGTCGCGCGCGTCCGGCGAGCCCCCCGCGCCGCCGCCGCACCCTCCCGCCCCCCGCGGCGGGGTCAGGGGTCGGGTCGGCTGCGGCACGGGGGCGTGGGCGGGCCGCGGCGGCTCCGACTGGTCGCTGGTGTTGCCCTCCTCCAGGTCGTCCGACGCCGACAGGTTCTCGGAGCTGAACGTGGAGTACGACTGGAAGCCGCTCACGCAGCGGTGCGGTCTGATGGTGGGTCGCACGGCCATGGGGCGGCCGCGTGGGGAAAGGACGAAGCCAGATATTGTACTGGTGTAGGTTTTTCACGGCTCGATTCGTGATGGTTGCTCTTAAGAGCTGTTAGTTCGGGACGTTTCGCCTCCCACGTTGGAGGCATCAAAAGGCGTTAATTATAGTTAGAAAATATAAAGACTCATAGAGATGGAGCGATCTCCATCTCTCCCTTGCGACGTTTCGCCTCCCACTTTTCGCCTGACGATGCTTCCAACGTGGGAGGCGAAACGTCGCGAGGGAGAGAGCGCTCGACACAGCTATCCTGAAAGAACAGCTCTAAAGAGCAACCATCACGAATCAGGACATCGTTCGTAATTCAGCCCGAGATGTGAGTGCAGGTTAGGCTGTACAGCATCAAGGGTCAAGTCCATAACACCTACCTGCATACCATCTGTTGGTGGAACACACAACAAACTGTACTACCATCCCAGTGGCTTGGGTTCTATAGCCACGCACGGATAAATCCAGTGGAAAATCAAATATGAAATTGTCGTGAGCATTCCCTACGTGCTTTCGACCTTGAATGAGCATCTGATGCAGTGTGTAAACAGTATCACTGTGGGGACAGACAGACGTGATCCTGGCCACAGCACCACCTCAGGTGACATCCGGCCTGAATACATAGATAATGTTTATTATTACAGCAGAAAATACCCAGTGAGCTGGCAAGCTCTTTTCGGGATTCCTGCTACACAAACACACGCTCTCTAACAGCACTTGCCTTAACAGTCCATACAACTTAATGGAGGATCGTTTGTCTTTGTTTTGGGTGCAATGCAGTCTGCTTCTTAGCCCCTGAATTCAAGACAGCTAGAAATTAGCCGTTCACGACCATAACGCAGCATGGCCAGTGAGGTGCATGGTTCCCACCTCTGCCTGCGTGGGAAGTCGATTTCGCTGTCGACCTCTCCTTCCTCCTCCTCGGACGAATACGGCTGGGCCTGTCCACGACACCCGCACAACATAGCTCGTTAGTGTGACACAACAACAACAACCGCCGTTCGCCACCAAGTGGCGGTGACGTCACCACGGCGCCTGTGCACGTCTGTCGCTGGACGAAACACAACAAATCACCCTCGGCCAAGTGACCGACGTTCCCACGGCGATGGCCGGGCGCCGCGCCCGGAACCCTCACCGCGTCGGTGCTCGTGCGCTGCTGCTGCTGCTGCAGCCTGAGATGCTTCCCGGCACCGCCGGTGGGGCCGGTGACGTCACGTTGCTTGTGCGGCGTCGCCGCCTGCGCCGCCGCCACCGCCGCTCCCGCGGCTCGCGGCCCCGTCGAGCCGCCGCCGGGCCCCGCGGCCGCGTCGCTATCCCCGCCGCCGCCGGCCTCCGCTCGCCGCGCGTCGCCGTTCCTCCGCGGCGCGCCGTCGTCGCGCCTCGCGGCCCCGGCCGCGCCGACGAGGTCCGGGTAGGCCCCGAGCTGCGGCGGCGCGGGGGCCCCGACGTCGGCGGGCCCGTCGAGGCGGCGGTGCCGGGCGGGCGTCCCGCCGGCCGCGTTCTCCGGGTCGGGCCGCGGCAGCGCCACGAGCCACGCGAAGTCGCCGTGGCCGCCGCGGCTGTTGGCGCGGCGGTGGCGCGCGCGGCCCCGGTAGCGGCCCTTGCCGGGCGGCGTCGACAGCTGCGGCTTGTGGGGCGCGGCGGACGCGGGGGGCGCGGGCAGCGCACGCGACGGCGCGGGGCTCGAGTCCAGGCTGCCGGGAATTCCCTCCGAGCGCAGCAGGTCGGGTCTGCCGACGCGCGGACGGGCAGAGAGGGCCGAGCGTTACGGCCGGCGCGGCGGCACAGGCGCGTCGTGATCCGCGAGCGCGCGCGCGTGTGTGCGCTGTCGCGGCCTGCGTCGCTGCACCTGCGTCCGTGCGACGACGGTTTGTGCGTCGACGGCTTTTTCTTGATGAGACGCTCGACAGCCGAGGGCCGGAGGGCCGGACGAGCCGGGAGCCGCTTGTAAACGCCGGGGTATTTCCTCTCCAGGTCCTGCTCCCGCCTGTGACGCACGCACGCACGCACGCACCACGTTACACCGCCAGGCACGCAGACTTGTGGGACTAATTGCTGTTAACGAGCACCGATGAAGGCTGGCGCGAAACAGCAAGATACTCTGTTAACCTCAGCACTCGAGGCACACGAGTATATTTAAACAAAGATTCCCCGTATAACCTTAACAGACAAATGCTGTTAGCGAGCAACTATGAAGGCTGGGACGGCACACGAGTGTTGCGGGTGGCCGGCACCACACCTGGCTGTCATTGCCTCTCTTATGGTGATGTTGACTCATCACACCGACTGTTTCAGATGGTCGTCACCGGTCTTAGTCCCGAGCGGGAAATGACCTCGGGTCGCCGGGTTCGTAACGCAGCGTGTTTAACCACCGCTCCCTACACGCGGCTGCTTGTGAGCCAAGAGTGCACGGTGTTCCGCTGCGCCCGCGCTCACCTGAGCAGGTCCTTCTCCCAGGCCTCGAGCTGCACCATGACAGCGCTGAGCTCCAGGTACAGGTTGTTGGCGCGCTCCAGCTTGCGCTCATAGTGCTCGCGGATGTCCAGGGCGTGCCTGCAGCCGCACCGGCAAACACAAACATCCCCCCCATAGCCTTAACACACCGGAGGGTCAAGTGCTGGTAGTGAGCACCTATCAAGGCCAGCACGGCACCATTGTCTCCCCAGTGGCGATGTTTACACACTGCACCAGGTACTCATTTGAGGCGACTTAGGAGAGGCCCAGGACCGGTACGGAAAAGTTTCACTGGTGTTGGCCGTCAGCGGCAATCGAAACCGGGTCGCCAGGTTCGTAGCTCGGCGCGCTAACCGCTGAGCCACCGCTCCCTCCACAGCTGAGACAGCACCCGCTACACCGCCGCTCCCCACACCCACAGCAGCACCTGCAGCACCGGCAGGAGCAGCAGCGACAGCACCATGGCGGGTTATGGGAGGTGGTGGGTGGGCAGATAGCGGTGAAGGGAAGAAGAGAGTGAGCAGGAGAATCCAGAGAAGGTGGATGAATACTAAACACGGTTATGCAGGCAAGGTTTAGCCTGCATAGCGGTGCTTGGTTGGGCGACAACCATGCATGGCAGTGCTGCGGTCCCAGCACAGCGCAGGGCAGAACGCCCTTATCAACCCACATCGACCAGCGGCGTTGAAGAACGATCAAATAGCCCTCATAAACCGCACGATGTGAGCATGCCTTCAGCCAGAAGCAGATTGACAAATAGGGCTGTACATATGAGAGGGAGGGAGGGTGGGAGGGATGGAGGGAGCGGGCTGAGGGAGGGAGGGGAGCGAACCGGAGCTCGTGGCGCCGTCGTCGGATGAGCTCGTCATCGAGCCGCTGGATGCAGGTCCCCTCGCTCTTGATCTTCTCAAAGTGCGCGCGCACCTCCTCCCGCCACTCGGCCTGCACACTCACACGGCGCGCCATCGTCACGGAGGCAGCGCCGAGTGGCGCGGGCATCGCGGGGCGCGTGCGGGGGGCGCCGTGCCCCGGCGCGCCAATCCCGAACCCACAACGCGGCGCGCGGAAACCGTGGCGCACGCGCCGTGCATTCTGGGAACGCGCCCTCCCTGCCGCGACCGCACCTGCGACTGGAAGTAGGTCTCGTGCGGCGTGGCGAGGACGTCAGCGGCGGCGATGTCCAGGTGCAACAGGATCTGACGGAACGACGGGCGGTTCCGCGGTTTGCTGTTCCTGTCCGTGGAGGACGCACGCACGCACGCGGGGGCGTGAGGGGCGGTGCGATCGTGCGCGCGTTTTGGGGTTGCGATCGGGAGGGAGGCAGGGACTGCTCCTCCGCGGAGAGAAGCTCGGAAACCTCGCGCTTTGCCGGCTCGCCGGGCGGTTCGGGAAAATTCAAGAATAGCGACGGGGCAGCGCCCGCGAGGTTATCCGTCGCGGAGATAGAACGACGAAATCGGGTCGCGTGCAGGCACTCGATGTTTTGTTGCATCCCAAGACTGAGATGCTGGGGAGGATTTCATCCAGCAGTGGATAAATCAAGGCTGACAGGGTGGCGCAGTGTTAACAGCTGCGCCTCACAGAAAGAATGGTCTTGCCCGAGGCGGTTCGATTCCCGCCTTGGGCGCCTTTCTGCGTGGAGTTTGTGTGTTCTCCCCCTGTTCTGTGCGGGTTTCCTCCGGGTTCTCCGGTTTCCTCCCACAACCTAAAAAAAACACTCATTAATGAATTTGCCGATAGCATCGTAATATATAGGACACAGTGTGTGGCAATATGTTTGCGCCGGCAAACCGCCTTGGCTGCCTCCTCTGCCTCTCTGCGGTTTCCTCGCGCTTCCGAGTCGTTCTCTCTTCGGATTAATACCTTTGACATTGAATGAATACATGTCACGCGTTATGAATTGTAATTATTATTATTATAACCCCCCCCCCCTCTTACCAGCACTGCTGCAGCAGCAGGGAGAATCCATCGGGACACGAGGCGGGCACCGGGAGGTGGAGGCTGTTGCTGCCCACGCCCCAGATGATGGCGGACGAGTCGACGTCGCGGTACGGAACCTCCCCCGTCAGCAGCTCCCACAGAACCACGCCAAACGACCTGCGCCGTCAGGAAACGCCGTCAGGAAACGTTACGCGGACGTTCGAGCCGACCCATCAAATACCGTGGCTTCCTACAAGTGAGCGGAATCGTGGCAATCTACTGATGTAGGTTTTCACGGCTCGATTCATGACGGTTGCTCTTCAGAGCAGTTCTTTCGGGACAGCCGTCTCGAGCGATCTCCATCTCTCCCTCGCGACGTTTCGCCCCCCACGTTGGAAGCATCGTCGTGGGGGAGATCGCTCGACACAGCTATCCCGAAAGAACATCTCTGAAGAGCAACCATCATTGTAGCAATCATCCACAGTTGACATCCCTGAGCTGAGTGGTGTAAATTCCACATTTATATGGCAGATACAAGTCTACCCACATTACAGCCAATGTTGACATCCCTCTAAGTGGGACTCATCCTATCCATCCATCCATCCATTTTATAAACCGCTCGTCCTGGTGAGGGTAGCAGCGACAGCTCTTTAAGGAGGGATTCCCAGGCCAGCTGAAGGTTATAATCTCTCCCGCGTGTCCTGGGTCGGGGTCGGCCTCTAGCTCTCCACCCAGTGGGCCGTGCCTGGTAGACTTCCCGGGGGAGCCTCCCAGGGGGCATCCTTAACAGATGTCAGAACCACCTCATCGCACGGTTCCCAGGATTTGAACTACGCGGTGTGAGACTTTGCGAGTGCCGAGCACGGCGCCCCAATGCCGCAGCGCCACCCACCAGATGTCCACCTTCTCGGAGACGGGCTCGTTACGGATCACCTCGGGCGCCATCCACGCCACCGTGCCCGCAAACGACATCTTGGTGCTCTTGTCGCTCATCTCCTTGGACGTCCCGAAGTCGGAGATCTTCACCCGGTCGTCTTGCGTCACGAGCACGCTGGTGGACGCACGGGAAGGGCAAACGGCGTGGCACGTCAACTTGGCGTAACACGCGGCTGCGTGTACAAACACAAAGATCCCCTGTGTAGCCTTTAACAGACTGCTGGGGCAAGTGCTACTTAGGCCCTGGGCAGACATGAAATGGCGATGTATCCGTCACCAAAAATGCCCGGAACCCCTTTATCTCCTTCATACCGATGTCAAGGTAGAAGCGTTCACGTCGCGATCCCTGTAAGGTAATACTTAGTATTGCCTGCAAATTCTACCAAACACTTCGAGGCCGAGCTGAAAGACAACGATGTCCAGAAGCTGACCATACGGAACAGCCTTCCACATCTATTACGCCAAACACAGTCCCCCACAACTTTCAAAAAACTTTTAAAAAGTCACCTCTTCACTGACTCACAACAAACCGACTGAGCCAGACTCCGCACCTCCGAATCGGCGGGCGCGATGCGCCCGGAGAATATGCGCGCGTTAGAAATCTATAATTTTTATTTTTATATACGGGAAGGAGACGTGTTGTCCGTATCGACGCGTTGTCTGTATCGAGCGACTCATTCTCACTGGGGGTCAAGGTAGAAGCGTTCACGTCGCAATCCCTGTCAGGTCATACTTGGTGTTGCCTGCGAATTATACCAAACACTTCGAAGCCGAGCTGAAAGACAACGATGTCCAGAAGCTGACCATCGTGCTTCGAAGAATCGCAAAGAAGAAGACTCATTCTCACTTGGGCGACTTGAGGTCGCGGTGGACGATCTTGTGGGTGTGCAGGTAGTGCATGCCGCTGGCGATGCCGCTCGTCCAGTCGACGAGGAGCCGCGGCGACACGAGGCGGCCCACGCGGAGCACCTCGAACAGCTGCCCCTGCGCGCAGTACTCCATGATGATGCAGAAGCACGGCGCCTGCGTGCACACGCCCCTGCGGGGTCGCGGGGACCACGCGCTTAGACGTTTCATGAGGCCCGAGACGACGAGTGGAATTCAGCAACGTTTATTTACAAAGCGTAACAAAACTAATAATAATAATAATAATTTTAAATTTATAACGCGCACATATTCATTCACTGTCGAAGGTACTGATTCGAAAAGAGAACGACTCGGAAGCGCGAGGAAAACTCCGAATGTATGTCCAGGGTTTAGGAATTGCTAGAGTGGAGATCTTCATACGCCGACCACTACTCACTCGGCGCTATATACATTTATATTATTATTATTACTGCAGGAAATACCCAGTGAGCTTGTAAGCTCTGGGTGCAGGATTCCTACAATACAACACTGGTTCCTATCTCTACCACTTGCTCCTATCTCTAACGCTGGCTGCTACCTATAACACCTGCAAGCTCTGAATGCAAGATTTCTGCGATACAACGTTCGAACTAACCGATGCAAACAATAAATAAAAGCACAAGGTAATACAATGTATTGACAGCATTAACGTGTGTGAGGTTGAAACCCTAACCATAATCATAAATTAAATAGGAACATACAGTATTGCATGGTACAAAAATGACCAATTAATTAGTAAGAGACAAATAAGAGAAAAACTTTAACGGTGCGATGATCATAAACAAAATGGAAGATTATTGCACGATAAAATTAACCATCACATGCAGCCCTTCAAACCACCTATCAATTTTTGCCAATTTACAGCTAGGCAGAAATTGCAATTACAGCTATGCAACGAACCAGGTGAGGGTCGGAGGGCAACCTCATGGAATTGCAAGGGGTTAAGAGTGTCGGCTCTGAGCGTGCGGGGTTGAAGGCTGAGAGTTCATAGGCCAAGGTGAAAAAAGGGTCAAGGGAAATGGGGTGTACATGGCGTGGGGTAATAGGACCAATTAGTCGGCGGATATAGGAATGGACGGTGAGAGTTCAGAAGATATGGGGTTAAAGGTCGACGGCTTAGAGGGCACAGCGGGGAAGATGCCGGATTTGGGGGTGTCTCGGGCGGCGCGGCGTACTTGAAGGCGATGATGTTGGGGTGCTTGAGCTTGCGCAGCGGCTTGATGTCCGTCTCGCGCTGCTCGCGCACTTTCTTGATGGCGACGTCCTCGCCGCGGAACTTGCCGAGGAAGACGGCGCCCTGAGCGCCGCTGCCCAGCCACTGCAGCTCCGCGATCTCCTCAAACGCCACCTCCCACTTGTCTGCGCCCACGCGGCGCCGCGTCACGAGCGGGAGGAGGGGGGGCAGAGCGACGGGGGTGAGAGGGCAGCCGGGACACGCGGGGACACGCGGGGCACCGGCTGCGGGCAGCAAGGGGATCCGCACGCTCGCTCGGGGTTAAGCGGCTCGCCCGAGTCTCCTTCAAACCAACCCCAACCGATGGCAGCGGAAGTTGAAAGATACAGGTCGCAGTTTGAGGTTGACTTTACAGGTAACTCGTAACCCCATTGATAGGGGTTTCGAGTTAGGGATTAATAAAGAACGAGGTTGGAGCTCATTGGTTAAACGTTTTGTTGTCGGCAATACAATCAGGTTATAATGGTTGCTCTTCAGAGCTGTTCTTTCAGGATAGCCGCGTCGAGCGATCTCCCTCTCTCCCTCGCGCTGTTTTGCCTCCCACGTCGGAAGCATCATCGTCAGCGTGGGAGGCAAAACGTCGCGAGGGAGAGATGGAGATCGCTCGACACGGCTATCCCGAAAGAACAGCTCTGAAGAGCAACCATCATCAATCGAGCCGCGAAAACCTTCATCGGTAAATCAGGTTATAATTCAGATTTATAGTGTAGTGTTAGAGATTACAGGTTGAGGTTACACGCTGCAGACCGTGATAGGTTGGGGGTTTTGCAGGGGAGGAGCGAGCACCTTGCTGCTGCAGCTTGTACTCGGTGGAGTAGGCCTTGCCCAGGATGCTCCACACGGGCCGCAGGCACCCGAGCAGCCCCTCCAGGAAGCTGCCGCCCGTCGACTTGCTGCGCTGCATCTTCCTGCGCATGCCCTCGAGGCTGCTCTCACCGCCGTCCCCGTGCCCGCCGTTCGGCTGCCCCTCTCCGTACTTCTTCGTACCTTCCTCCTCCGCCTCCTCCTCCTCCTCCGCCTCCTCCTCTTCCTGGCCCTCCTCGTCATCGTCGTCTCCGTCCCTAAGGTCGCCCCGGAGCGGCCGCGCCAGGTCCCCAGCTCCGGGGACGGAGGTCACGACCCCCCGCGACGAGGAGGAGGAGGAGGACGATGCAGACGACGAATTGGAAGAGGGCAGCTCCACCATGGTCGCGTCTCGGAGTACGGCGCTACCGCACTCCCCTCTGTTACCTCCGCCGCCGCCGCCACCGCCAATCTGTGGCCGCGCGGAGCCGCCCCCGGGGGAGCGGCTCCGCGCGGCGCCCTCTCCCGCACCCTCGCCGCCCCCGTCGAGGATCGTGAGCGTGACCAGGCTGTCCCCGCCCGTGTCACCGTCCCCCAGCGCCACCTCCTGCCGCCGGCACAGCAGGCCGGCGCTCATGGCGCGGCCCGCGGACGCCAGCTCCTCCGCGGACGGGGAGAGCGAAGCCGGCCGGTCTCCTCCGTCCGCCTCCCGTTGCCGCGCCGTCGCGCCTGCCTCCTCCGCGCGGATCTCCGCGAAGCCGCGGCCGTCGCCGAGGCCGTCGCCGAGCCCGTCCGCGGAGGCGCCGCGCGGGCCCTGCCATCCGTCGGGGGGCCCCGTCGCGCAGGCCACGATGTCGGCGAGGGGGGGTCCGGCGGCCGGGCGCTGCGGGGCCTGCTCGCCGCCGCCCAGCGCCGCGGGGCCGCCGCGGCCGCTCTGCGTGTGCATGGCGACGCGCGGACGCGAGCGCGGCGCGTGGAACTCGGGCCTGCCCCGAGTGACGGATGGAGGAAGAGGGGCAGAGAGAGAGGATGTGTATGGGTTTGTTATTTCGAGGCAAATGGAAAAAACGAGACAGGGAGAAGACGATTCCGGTTAGTACGATCATTAGGAGGTCGTAAATCCCGTAGCTCTGTTCGTGAGCCATGAGTAGTATATCAACGCGTGTCTGCAGTCCTCATCCCCCGCATGGGACCACGTCCTTGACACCGTTCCAGTCGTTGAAACATCAACGTGGGTCGCAAATTTACGAGTGAAAAACTGTGGACACCCAAGCATCTATCTACATATGGGGCACAGCACTGTCCGGCGTGTCACAGGGCGAGTCGTGTTTGTGTGTTTGTGAACCATATTCAATGGTGTTTGTATCGCTCCAGATAAGGTTTTTGGGCTTCCGGCATTCACCCTCCACATCTGACGCCGTTGGAGTAAAACGCAAGATTACCTCGCAGTCATGAGAATGTTATTGTAAATACTGTATAATATTACATGAGAACTTGTGGAATATATCTTAGCGAGAACCTTACATTTTAAGCGCGCGTCCGTTGACTTTGCGTGTCGTGCAATTTCAAGCTGTGCAGAATAATTGCTATGCGTTGTTACGCATTAGCGCTGAATGTCAGAGCTAATTCATATTTATACGTTGCACACGTCGCTCGGCGTGTGGCTTATCTGGAGCCACGAGTCCTCGCTCGTGTGTGTCGCGGTGTCGTGGGGAGCAGTGGCGCAGCGGTTACGACGCTGCTACAAACGTGGTGACCCGAGTCCCATTCTCGGTCACGATCAATACCATCCATCCATTGTCAGAAACCGCTTAGTCCTGTACAGGGTCGCGGTATGATCAATACCGGTGGGTGAATATTTAAACTCGTCCTGGGCCTCCCCTAGGTCGACTCAGCCTTAAAAAGTACCCCGTGACAGTGTGTAAACATCAGCACTGGGAAGACAAAAACGGCCAGGCGTGGTGCTGACTGTACCACTCCCTCTACATTTCGTGCTCGCTAACAGCACTTTCCCAACAGTCTGGTAAAGTCTATATGGGGGACCTTTGTCTGTATTGTGGTGTCACACTGTGGGTTGTGCGAGTTTGCCTGCGTTTGTGATTGTGGCTGTATTTTTTTTATATTTTTATTTATTTTTGTCAATTCGCGTGTTTGTTATATCACAGGACTCCTGTAAAGAGCTTGCAAGCTTACAGGGTGTTTTTCTGCTGTGATAATAAACATCTATCTATCGATTGTGTGTGTGTTTTTATACGTGCATGCATAAGCATGTGTGTTTGTGTTCATGGGAAGGTGTATTTGTATGTGTGCGTGGTTTTTTAATGATTTCGCGTGGTTTGTGTGATTATGAATATGTGTCCACTGGTGTGTTGTGGTGTCATTACCAAAATAATTTTAAACCCCAAATCAATCTCGCATAAGAGACCTTTGTCTCAATGGCTCTCAATAGTTTAACGCTATTCTCATCATTGGTGATCTATCGTATACATATTTAATCATCGACAACCTTGAGATTATACACGCATACTCGTGCTGACTCTAACCTTGTAAGTCACTTGGTGGATTACCAACAAGGAAGCGTGGGGTTTTTCCAGGTGAGCTGGTTTATTCTGAAATGTATACTCATTAACTTGCTGAAAACATCTTGATATACTGAGCACCACAGAGCTTGGCAAATTGTTTGTAGCACCGGCTTACTACCTGTCCGCCTTGTCGATGGTTCCTTGGCGATGGTGAGATGCAATTTGCAAGAAAGATGACGCAATATAAAATTAAAACGTTACATTATATATAAGGTTGGGGTTGTAAACGTAATGTGTTTTTGTAAATCAAGTGGCTGCGCTTACATCACCGCTCACCATCAACAATGAGCGAGGGTGACACCCTGACACCCAACACTCACCTGTGTTGAGTTACCATGCATCATTTACACACGCTCATACCAGGGAGCGGTGGCGCTGTGGTTAGCACACGGCACTGTGAATTCCGCAGCTTTTCTGAGCGTTGGCTACAACCAGTCCTAGGCCTTCCCTTGGCCAGCTCCCTCATGAAATGAGTACCTGGGGAGATGTTATAATATGACGCTGGCCTCAATGGGTGCTCGCTAACACTTGGGTTCAGTATCGAAATAAACAAGAGTTCTGCATTGGATGGGTCTCTGGTGGTTTTTAGCACGTGTCACTGCGCATCACTGTGAACTGTATTCTCGAACACTAAATTGTTCGCAAGCTCACTGTTCGAGGCAATGACTGGTGAAAAATCATCCTACTGTAACTGGAGTTTGGAAAAGTATTTGAAATAAAGTTTTCTTAACTCCCCACCTCTCCTAATGTGCGTCACCTCACTCGGCACCAATTCACCACACAATATTGGCGCTGGCTCAAATATTGGGTCTTTTATTGTTTTCGAAAGCTCAGAGTTGATAATGACGTATCAGTTTTCATCCTTTATATGTGATGGCATAATTGACCGTCTGCATAGCTTGGCTTACACAGCCGTAAAGACGGTGTCTCTCATTGCAAGGATTGTGAAATAATGTACGGGCCTTTCTTATTCCACTATTGGACGAAGGCCTCCCTGTAGAGGACGTTTGACCATACTTCACCATGATGGGGCAGGGTGGCAGGACCCGTTCATCGATTCGATTATGGATAAAGCAACAATTCACTGATGTAGGTTTTCACGGCTTAACAATTCACTGATGTAGGTTTTCACGGCTTAACCTCATAAACAGAGCTTCACTATGGATAACATTGGTCATGAAAGCCTACGAGTTAATCAGTACAATACACCAACTGATTATTCAAAACATCTGTGCGGATCTTTGAATGTTGCTCCCTCGTATGAGTGGAGGATTTTATCCAGGTTTTCTGTTTTGTCCCCACACGAAGCCAAACTCTCATTACACCAATCACTGCAGCAGCAGCACCGTACTGAAAACGAGCTTTAATACTCAGCGAAGCGTTCCGACACAATCAAGTACTTTATTATTATTACCGATTGCTGCTAGCCGCTCAGCTGCGTCTCCGCACACGGCTCCCCGCACCCGCCGCGTTCCCGGCCTCGGAGCCGGCCCACGGGGTCCGGGAGAGAGACCCCGACGGAGAGCGGGACACAAATCGCGGGACACGGAACCAGGGGTGCGGGGGACGTGGAGTCGGGCGTCACGCTACGTTTGTTATTGAAACACAAACGCCATCTTGCCTGGGGTGGAGCGGTTTCGCCAAATTGGAAATGTGTTATCTGCAGAGAAACGCCTCTTCTCAGTGGTGGCGGTGGGAAGGCCGTTATTGGATCCCACCACGCAGCTTTCGCGGAACCGAATCCCACCAGGACCAGCCTTATTCATTAAATTTGTTGTTGCTTTGGTTTTAATTAGTTTTTTTCTGTCGTTGTGCAGCGCTTTGTGACTCTCGGGTGAAAGGCGCTCTATAAATTGCTATTATTATTATGGGCAGATAGATGTTTGTATCTGTATTTGTCCGTTATCCGCACGGATAACCACCCACAATGGGATGGCTTTACACCACGTCTGAGTGACAATTATTTTCCAGCAATGAACGTCGATCATTTGAAGAATATGTTAGCGAATAATATAATAATTTCTGGGGCACTAAATATACCAACAATTAAAAAGATATTATTTTAGGTATGATGGTTGCTTCTCTGAATAAATCAATGCTGCTTCCAGAACTTGCAAGCTCACAGGGCATTTTCTGTTGGAATAATCAACACCTATCTGTACTGATGTGGTTTTCACGGCTCGATTCATGATGGTTCGCCTACCACGTTGATGCCTCCAACGTGGGAGGTGAAACGTCGCAAGAGAGAGGGAGAGCGCTCGACACAGCTATCCAGAAAGAACAGCTCCAAAGAGCAATCATCATCTATCAACTGAATGTGAAAAAACCTAAATGAACAATGCACACAGGCACCAAAGTGACGTAATGATAAAAGCCCTAGCAGAGCTGGAATGGAACTCTGGTGGTCAGATTCCAGTCGACGCGACAGTTCTAAACGAGCACCACAGACCGTGACATTCAGGGATTGCCATTAATTTACCGGTGCAGCTATGAACGCCGTCAGAGTTGCACACAGCAGCTAAAACGTGCCTCTTCTGTGGGATCCAATAGGGAGAATGGCCCATCCACTCGCTGAAAATGTAGCTCCGATACTGCTGACGAGCTCTGAAGCCAATTACTTGCAAGACGAGTGTGCGCGTGAGGGCAGCAGTAAGATGAGTGTATGCGTGTGTGGGGAGCGTGTGGCCCAGTGGTTTGCGCGCTGGGCTACAAATCTGGCGACCGGAGTTCGAATCCCGCTCACGGCCAACACCAGTGACGATTTTCTGAAACCGGTCCTGGGCCGGCCCTAGGTCGACTCAGCCTCAAATGAGTACCTAGTGCGGTGTGTAAACATCACCACTAGGGAGACAAAGGCGGCCGGGCGTGGTGCTGGTCACCCACCCCCTCGTGTGCCGTGTCGACCTTCATAGGTGCTCGCTAACAGCACTTGACCCTAGAGCCAGTGTGAGGCTACACGGGGGATCTTTGTCTTTGTCTTGTGTACGTGCCTGGCACAGGCGACGTGGTGACGTCACCGCCACTTAGTGACAAAAAGCGGTTGTTGTTGTTGCACTACCAACCAAAAAGCCCAATCACAATGCACGACTCATTATTGGCATTTGAAGGTGGCCTGAGCCTAAATTGGGTCAACTCAGCCTGAAGTTTGTAAGTGGATATTTACGGTCAATATCTGTGTCGCGGACGTCACAATCCGTTCCGATCCCACTCAGTCGGTCTCCTCTTCAGCCCAAACATAACGCCACCCAACAAATAGTCTCAACTACGCTGAGTTGCATGAGAAAGCGAGCAGTCAGGGACGGTGAGCGGTGTGGGATGGTGAGCGGCGTGGGACGGCAAGGGGTGTCGGATGGTGAGTGGCTTTGGCTGGAAACCCTCCTGCAATGGCCCACTCAGCTGCTCGCCTTCAGCACCATGGACAGTGCCCGCGGGTGCGTGTGGCGCACAGTTGATTAATGAGCGGTGGTGGCGGTGGTCACATTTTTCCGTGGAAATTGGGTCGGGCGCTGGAGCTGTGACGAACTCACAGCTCCTCCACTCGTAGCGACGCGACGCGGCCGTGTGCCCTGGCTGTCCCGCGCGAGTTTAAAGCGTCGTTCATGGTTTTAGAAAAACAACTCCAAACTGTATGGAGTTCGCATGTTTTCCCTGTGTCCGCGTGGGTTTTCGCCGGGCACTCTGGTTTCCACCGACAGTCCAGAGACATGCTGCTGCATAGGTTAATTGGCCTGCGGACTATATTGCCCCAGTGCCCTGTGACGGACTGGCGTCCCATCTTAGGTGCAGCCTTGCCTTGCGCCCTGGGTCTGCTGGGATAGGATCTGGCTCACCGCAACACTGTACAGGATTAAGCGGTTTCTGACAATGATGATGACTCCAAACTACTTGCTGTTTAGTAGTCCATCGTAGCACTTCATTGGAAATTGTCCTGTGGAGGGTCACTGTCCAAAACGTCACCTATTACACAGTTCTTCTTTGTAAGAGCCTGAACAGATAAGGGCCTGAACAGATAAGGGCCTGAACGGATAGGGGCTTGAGCTGCTGTTTGAATGTGGATGATGGTGCTTGGATGTTTGTGTATGTGACGTGGTGCAGCTCCAGAGAGACGGCTCTCAGCCAAGGACGGCCCTGAGTCTGCATGAGACGAGCTGCGAGATAGATGACCTCCGTGGGACGTGGCGGCTCTGCTTTGCTCGGTGGCGTGAGAACGGTGGAGAGGTATGGTGCGAGACCTTCAGAGAACGCTCTGTGGTCCGGGATATCGATGTACTACTGTACATCCTTGTACAGTAGTACATCGATGTTTGTCACGTGACCATGTCTTAGCCGGGGGCAGTGATGGACACATATTGTTGAAGCCGCTGTAGTTTGTAATGATGTAGGTTTTCACGGCTCGATTCGTGATGGTTGCTCTTCAGAGCTTTTGGAATAGCCGTGTCGAGCGATCTCCCTCGCTCCCTCGCGACGTTTCGCCTCCCACGTTGAAAGCATCATCGTGCTTCCAACGTGGGAGAGAGGAAGAGCGCTCGACACGACTATGCCGCTGTAGCTTGTCGAGGTGTTTTCCTGAAGTTCAAGTAAGGATGGCGTTTCCAATAACCCAAGGCAGCAGCCACGGCGCTCAGTGTTAACACCTGCGACCCGTGATAAATGCCGGGTCGATTATTGGGCATGGGCTGCGGCAGGAGGGGCCAGCAGGCTCGTCTCTGGTAGCAGATTGCACAGGGTTGTGGGCTCCGAGGGCGCCCTCCCATCTGCTCCCGTCAGCTGTGCCCCTGTGCGGTTGGTAAACATGCGACCGGGAAGCAAGCCATCCATCCGTCCGTTAGCAGAAACCGTTTAATCCTGTACACGACCCTGTACAGTGTACAGGGTCGCGGTGAGCCGCAGCTTATTCCAGGCAGACATAGTGTGGAAGGCAGGGCTATACCCTTGGTGGCACGCCAGTCAATCACATGGAACCGGGGGCAATTTAGTCCGTAGGTCAATTAACCTATGCCATAGCATGTCTTTGGATTGTGGGAGGAAGCCGGAGTATCTTTGTGCGTATGTATCCGTGTACGTTTATACTCGTGTCAGTGTTTGTGTGGGTCTCGGCACGGCCACAAATAATTGCCTCAAAAATCTATCATATTTAAATTAGGTTTTCTGCTTCATTTTCCAGTTGCAGCATTGAGATTTTATTACTTTGGTTCAAATTGCATCCAAAGCTGTGGGGAGGTCACACGCGGACAGTACGACCACAGCATGAATAAAATTACTTAGAAAAAGTTGTGTGACGTCATCTCTGCTGACACAGGGTGGTTCACTGCTACCTGAGTGACCTCTGACCGTTGTCTTAATCTAGTGATGCACATATCACAACAGTCATATGATCTGACAATCTTCTGCAGACCTAAATGATACACACACAGGGTATAGCTTTACATGCAACAGCATTGTCTTACACTTAATGGCCATATAATATGGTAGTGCTTTGTATCTCCTGAACACTGAACATGCAGACTATAAATATGATACCCAGAATATACAACAACCGCCGTTCGCCACTAAGTGGCGGTGACGTCACCACAACACTTGTGCCA
>JAZEWU010000005.1:6332842-6343607 GCA_036362915.1 Geotria australis
GTGACGTTAGCTGGTATTGATGAGTCCCGCCAGCGGTTGCCTTGGCAGGGCCAGACCAAATGATTTCACGGCCTGCGAACTGGACGTTCCCAACCCCTGCTCTAGAAGCTCAATTGAGTGGGCGCTTACAAGGCCACTGCTTGCGGAGCACGCGGTGGAGTTGACCGGCGAGCGAACGCCCGAGGGCGTGCACGCTTGGCGATGGCCCTGGCGGCTGGGAACCCCACCTTGGGCTCGGTGTGCTTGTGCAAGCTTTGGACTTCGCCTTCAGCCTGCTCTCAAAAGCCTCGGCCTGCTGTCCTAATCCTTGACCTCCGATCACAATCCGCAGCCCATGTTTCCGGTGAGAAAAAACAAACCTCGTG
This sequence comes from Geotria australis, assembly GCA_036362915.1. Taxonomy (NCBI): domain Eukaryota; kingdom Metazoa; phylum Chordata; class Hyperoartia; order Petromyzontiformes; family Geotriidae; genus Geotria; species Geotria australis. The sequence continues at coordinate 6,333,208 of JAZEWU010000005.1, forward strand.
CCTGATCAGGCTTATCACGATTAGTCACTAACACGGTTAGTCACTAACACGATTAGTCACTAACACGATTAGTAACTAACGATCCTTCGTGGTTTTGAAACCTTACCTTTCCGGACTCCATGAGTGGCAAACTGTGTGGCGATCCCCTCTCCACCAACCGCACCCTGCCCAACGACAAACACGACACATCGAAGTCAGAGATGGTATTTATAACGCACACATATTCATTCAATGTCGAAGGTATTAATTCGAAGAGAGAATGACTCAGAGGCATGAGGAAACCGCAGAGAGGTGGAAGAGGCAGCCAGGCGGTTTGCCGGCACCAACATATTGCCACACACTGCTTGCTATATATTATGATTTTATCGGCCAATTAATTAAGGAGTGTTTTTTTTTTGTTGTGGGAGGAAACCAGAGAACCCACGCAGAACAGGGGGAGAACACACAAACTCCACACAGAAAGGCGCCCGAGGCGGGATTCGAACCGCCTAGGACAAGACCATTCTTTCTGTGAGGCGTTCTGCGATTCGTTTCGCCACGTTGAAGTTGACGTACCTTCACGTGATTTCACAGTCACTGCGGTGGGCTCACTGTAGCCCCTCAATGTTAGCCTTTGTCAGCCTCGATATGGGCCCGGTAACCCCAGCAATGGCGCACCAGAAAAATCCAAAACGGCAACACGGAAACGACGCGGTGGCAACGTAAGCGAGACGTGGCACAACGCGAGAGCGCGCTCACGTCACCTGACCGGCGCGTCTCACGAACAACAACGGCGCCTTCAACAGAGTCGGACTTGCAAGGCCTCACCTGTCATGGCGGAGCGCGCGCATGTCCACGTAAACCGTCGTGGGGTCCGGCCCAGCCGTGCCCTGCGCAGGAAGGCACGCACGCACGCACGTATATACACAAAGATCCCCCGTATAGCCTTAGCAGACTGTAGGGTCAAGTGCCGCTAGCGAGTAGCACCTACGAAGGTCGACACGGCACACGAGGAGGTGGGAGACCAGCACCACGCCCGACACCAACACAGACGCACGCATGCACGGACACGTGTACGGACGTGCACGGGTGCGGGAACTGACGACAAGAGTCGAAGGTCGAAGGTCCCTGTGTGACTGTTGGGGCAAGGCCCGATATCGAGCGCCTGCGAAGGACGCGACTGCGCACAGGCGGCGGTGTGGCCAGCACCGAGACTGGCAGCAACCTTGGTCTCCAAGACGTTCGTGTTTATTTTCTGCACCGAATACTCATTTCCGGCCGAGTCGACCTAAGTGCATGAAATGTTGGAAATGGTGGCAGAAACACTTGGCATTGGTGTGTCCTCAACACCCACACGTTGACCCTAACGAGGCAGTTACAATGCCTCTTGTTCGGTAGATCCAGCCTTGTATGGATACAAATACAGTGTTTTGTTTCGATTATTTTGGCTGAAAAGGGCCACAGATGTGTCACTATTTTACAGGGATATTTTTTTGTCAAATATTTTAGGGCACTACTCGATAATTTGGGTCAGTACAGTTTTTGGAAGATGACTGACACGCACAACTATTAAAAAATTCTGACACCATCTCCTTACCACACGCAAATTGAGGACGAATACCACTCTGAAAGCACTACATTCAGTGAATCGGTTTGTACGCAGGGCGGCCACACTCACAAATCGAATGGAAATCTGCAGCAGCTTCGATGCACATTCATGACTTCACATGGAGCGGCATTTCGTTCGTCGCTGGAGCGAATCAGAATTATACGCAACTCGCTGCATTTGAGGAGCTTGTCTAATCACAGACGGCTGCACGGATTGGAACCCAGGTTCTCAGCGGTACCGGCTCGGCATCCCTGAGCCATCCGGCCATCTCGTCTGCGTCGATTGGAAGAGTCTGAATCATAATCGTCTCCAGTGACGAATGCCAATGTGCACTCAAGCGGCGTCAACACTCACGAGGATTTCAATTTCACCGACCACAGACAGCACCCCCACCGTTTTAGCAATCACACGGGTGGGGAGCGGGGGGGGAGCGGGGGGGGGAGCGAGGGCGGCCAGGGACACGACGCGCTGACACGGCGGAGGACGCAGGAGCAGGAAGGCAGCGGCGGCGGATTACAGCAGCTGTTAGCGGCTCTCGCTCTCGCCGCGGTCACACCCCGCGCACGCGGCCTGGCACGTACGCACGTTAGCGGCACGGCTGCCGGTGGCACCGGACCGCGTACGGTCGTGCGGCCTAAACGCACCGAGCCTGGACGACGGAACCCGGCACCGCCACTCAGCACGGGATAGGCGGCAGCGAGGCGAGCGGTTGATTTATTGCACAGCGATCGATCGCACCGCGATTGATCGGACGGGAGAATAAAGAGAGGGGGCAGCGGCGGAATCAATGCTGGCGGAGCGACGGGGGTCGACAGGACAGGCACAGAAGCAGGATGGCAGGGGCAAAGGGGGGACGGAGAGGGGAGTCGAGTGTTGGTCATCTCAAAACCGTACCTGCTCTGCCAACTTCCCCAGTCTGTGAGGCTATAAGCAGGAGGCAGGGAAAAGGGAGGGGAGCAGGGGGGCGGTGGGGAGGGAGGAATGGGGGTGGTTAGTGGAGGAATGAAGGGGGATGGCCGTGGCGCGAGGTGGAGGACGGGGTGGCGTCGTAGCGTCGTATGCGTCGCGATGGAACGTGCGATGGCGGGAACCCGTCGTCACGGGTTCGGCGTTATCGCCGGTCACGCCACACGGTGTGTGCGCGCACCGTACACACGTGCGGGAGGGGAGGATTGTGGGAATGCGCGATGGCTCAAATGGCAATCAATGGGGCGGTAGGATGTACGATGGAAGAAACAAAAAATTCAAGGAATTAACACGACACGTCACGGTACACTTAACGATGAAAAATTACGTCGGTTTGATTGTTAAACCACCGAGATGACAAACAGTTACGTTTGAAAATGTACGTTTGAGAGAGAGAGATGTAGAGATATAGAGAGAAAAATACAAGGATGTGGGTGGGGGGGGGTGAGATGGCAATGTGTATGGAAATAGGATTGGGGGCATTTGCAAGCCAGGGAGAAAAATGGAGGGGAGAGAAATAAGTCAAAACATTTGAAACACGGCCGGCTGGGGCGGTCGGGCCGCGGAAACCGCTCGCGTCCGCGTCGAACGAGCGTCGCACGAGCCACAGCGCGAGGCGACGACGGCAAATTGTGTCCCGGTGACGACAGAATCCTGGCTCAGCCGCGAGAAAACCCTGCCCCAGCTGACTCCCTGAGCCCAACGTCGTCGGGTTTTAAGAATTCACAGACGTAAACAAATGCAAACTTAACCCGACCGTTCATCTAACTTCGTTTGTATAATTGTTAAATTAGTATGCAAGCTTGCGTGTGATTTGAGTGTAACATTTAAAAGGAATACCCAAACTAATGTTGGTCTGTACTGATGTATTTGTTCACGGCTCGATTCATGATGGTCGTTCATCAGGCGTTACGATGCATCCAACGTGGGAGGCGAAACATCGCGAGGGAGACCGCTCGACACGGCTATCCCAAAAGAACGGCTCTGAAGAGCAACCATCACCGTATTATTGGTCTAACGATGAAATCCCCTGATGCGCAGTGCTGTATTCTTTGCGTGTATTGCAGTCACGGGGCTCGTTTGAGCATACTTCACTAAAGCTGGTCAGTGCGGGTTGTTGCGTGGTGTCCACTGATGCTAGCCGTGGCCGAAAAATAAACTCAGGTTGGTGTGTTTACAATACAGTGCATCGAACACTGTGGCAACGCACCACCCCATATTTCAGCGTTTTAAAGAATCTGTGCAATCATGGTGGAAGGTGCTTTTCCTGTAAATATTTATGATCACCCCATTTCCACAAGGCCTTGCTCAGCTACACCAGATCTCTAACCCGGCAGCAACATCTGCAGCAGCGTCTGTATTTTTAATGCACATATCCAACACAAGCCTCAATGTGCAGTTTTCCAAAGACATTTTGCGAAGCATACGCCACACACCGCTAAAGTGATTTTAAAAATTCATCACGTCTAAAACCACCGGGAAACGCCGCATGTAACAAAGCCAGACGAAAAGAATAAAAAATAGAAGCTCGTAAAAAGAGAAGGCAGAATAGTAAAATACAAAAGCCGACAGCGACAATGCATTTGGGTCGGAGATGAGGTCAGAGGTCGGGCACGCGGCGAGTTCACGGAGCGGCGCACGGACACGCGCGCACGCACGCGTCGTCAAAACCCATCGCGTGCACGACGGGAGAGGGTAAAAGGGAGAGTGAGACAGCGACATTAACCCAGAAACCTTCAAGGCTCTTCAAGCGTACAGCTCCACGCTCTTCCGTCACGACGCTCAGTGCGGTCTCGGCCAAAGGGGCTACAGGGGCTGCTGGGACCGTGGGGAAAGGGGAGTTGGGAAGGGTTCCCGTTGGGAGGGGTCGACGGAGGGGTCGGCGGGAAGGGGGAGCTGGCCTGGGTGAGGGCCGGGCAGGGGCCGATTGGGGCCCTGGGCGCTGCCCGGCTGTGCCACGGGGCCCGTACCTGCAGGCACACGGCGAGGTTAACGCGGCAGCCGAAGGCGGTGCTGATGGCTCGCGGGTGCAGGCCCAGGTCCTTGAAGAGCTTGGAGAAGGACTGCGTGAGGGCGATGCGGGGCCGCTCCTCCGCCACCACCACGCACGTGCGCACGCGCGACAGGTCCACTCCGCGGGTCTGCGCACGCGGACGCATCACCGTCTGCCGTGATCTCTCCGCTGACGGATGAACGAATCCACAAGACGTTACCATCTCTCGCTCCTGCACGCGATTCCGTCTCCGAGTAGGAGGTGCTCTCGCGCCTGTGTCCTCCTTTGGTTCTCACGTCATGCTGTGTGTAAATGTCTGGTCCACTCTCCTTGGACTGCTGCCATCGCGACCCTCACCAGGACAAGCGGTTTAGAAAATGGATGGATAATTTGTTATTTTTATATTTGTAGTTATTTTTGTCAATTCGCATGTTTGATGTGTCGCAGGAATCCCGTACAGAGCTTGCAAGCTCACTGGGTATTTTTCTGCTGTAATAATAAACATCTATTTATCATAGTGAGGTTCTGTTTATGAGTTTAGGTCATGTGAAAAGGTGTGTAAGTGGAGTGCACCCGTCGATATGCCGGAGCAAACGAGTGGGCACATGCATCACTTACCTCAAAAGATGGCACCAACGTTTCGCTGACATTACAGCCAGCATCATAGCCAGCTTTGTAGCCCAGGGCGCTTTTACCACTGGGCCACCACTCCCCACACACACACACACACGCACGAGCACGGGGTGGTGGGGGGGGGCGGCGGCGAGGTCGCTCGGAATCCTGACCTTCAGGGCCTCGGTCTGCGCGCCCAGGCCGCGCGTGCACAGCTCCATGGCAGAGTAGGAGCAGAAGGTGTCGCGCACGCGGTACTGGCTCACGGCCGACAGCCACAGCGACACGTTCCCCTCCAGCTCCGACGGCGGGATCAGGATCGACTGGTGGCCCGAGTACACACTGCAGAGACAAATGTCCCCCCTGGAGCCTTAACAGACCGTAGGATCAAGTGCGAGAAGCAGCTGCGAAGGTCGACACGGCGCACGAGGAGGTGGGTGAACGGCACCGTGCCCGGCCGCTTTTGTTTCTCTAGTGGCAATGTTTACACACCACACTAGGTATTCATTTCAGGCTGAGTCAACCTTGGGGAGGCCTACCACCGATTCAGAAAATCGTAACTGGTGTTGGCCCGGGAGTGGAATTTGAACTCGGGTCATAGCCAGGTTTGTAGCCCAGCAGGCTAACCACTGAGCCACCGCTCCCCACACACGCACACGCATGCGCGATATCACGAACACGCTGTACGCACACACAACAACAACAACCGCCATTCGCCACTAAGTGGCGGTGACGTCACCACGGCGCCTGTGCCAGGCCATGTGAAGTGTCGAAGGCTCGTCGACGCAGACAGACACGCGCAGTCACGGGGAAACGGCGACCGGTGGAGTGCGTGGGCGATGGCAGTGTGCGTGGGCGGCGGCGGGGTGTGTGGGCACGCACCTGCTGATGCACCAGAGCACGAATCCCAGGCCGCAGTAGGGGTCGAGACAGACGGCGACCTCGCGTGACGGGTACAGCTCGCACTGCAGCTTCATGGAGCGACACAGCGCGCTCGTGGCCGCGTGCGACATCTGACACGCACGCACACACACACACGGTCAGGACATGCGCACACACGCGTGTACATACACGTGTAGGGTGGGCACACTGACACACGCACGCAAGCGCGGCAAACGGACAGACCGAGAGCGCCGGTACGCACGCACGGCAAATCGTGATTGCGCGCGACCGAGGCGCGGCACGCGGAGCGCGTACGAGCGCAAGACTGCGAGCCGAGCGCTGTTAGCACGCGCCTATGCAGGCTGCCCCTGCGCACTAGTGGGTAGATTAGCCAGAACCATACCCGCTTTTGTCTCACCAATACCGTTCACCTACACAGACACAACAACAACAACAACCGCCATTCGCTACTAAGTGGCGGTGACGTCACCACACCGCTTGTGCCAACTTGACGCCACGTGAAGTGTCGAAGGGTCGCCGACAGGAGGTCACGGGACAGACCCAGGGGTCGTGGGCTGCCTGACCGTGATGACTGGCAGATGCACCAGCTGTGCTCCCTACTGTGCCAACTCGCTGTGTTTTAGCCAGACACACACACACAGTACGTGCGTGCGTGTGCACCTTGACGCCGGCGAGCATGCCCGTGGTGGAGACGCTGAAGTCGAGGTATGCCAGGGCGTCCGCGCTGCCCAGCGACACGATCTGTGGCGGCCGCTTCCTCGGCAGGTCGTCTGTGTGGACGAGCACACACACACACGGCACACACTCGCACACATGCGTGGAACCTCGCGCGTGTCCCATGGACGCGCACGCACACGCACACACGAAGCCTTGTGTTCATCCCACGGACGAGCAGACACACGCGAGGGCTCACGCGCGTCCCATGCACGAGCTGGGCGAGCGCCTGTTAAGGCCAGCCTCGCCCACAAGCAGTAGGTGCCGTGTCCAGCACCCGCCTGCCTTCGTCTCAACGGTGCAATTTCACAACGCCGCAACAGTCAGTAATTTTAGGCCAAGTTGCCCTAGGAGAGTCCCGTGTCAAGGTCCAATACAACATGTTAATTTTTTTTTTTTTCAGGAGAAAGGTGTGCGCGTCCCGCACGCCACGCGATCACACGGACGCGTTCACAGCTCTCGATGAGACGCCTCCCGTGAGTGATGCCGCTGCCTCTCATCAGCGATGCGACACCTCGTCTCACAGAGCGCCACTCACACCCACGCGCCCAAGGGTGTTCCCTCACTAAATGTGACAAAAACGAACGGACGGATTCCTCCGTACGCGTACGTGTGTTCTAGCACGTGCGATCGCGTGTTCATGAAATTGCGCATGGGTGTGTGCGTGCGTGCGTGTGGGGGGGGGGAACGGTGGTTATTGCGCTGGGCTACAAACCTGGCGACCTGAGTTCGAATCTCGTTCACGGCCAACACCAGTGACGATTTTCTGAACCGGTCCTGGGCATCCCCTAGGTCGATTCAGCCTCAAATGTAGTACCTAGCGCGGTGTGTAAACATTGCTACTAGGGAGACGAAGGCGGCCGGGCGTGGTGCTGGTCACCCACCTCTTCGTGTCCCGTGTCGACCTTCATAGGTGCTCGCTAACGGCACTTGGCTCTACAGTCTGCTAAGGCTATACGGGGGATCTTTGTCCGTGTTGTTTGTGCACACGAGTGAGCGAGCGTGTGTGTGCGCGTGCTCGAGCTCCTGCGCTCATGTGCGTGTCAGCGGGTCTGCAAGTGTGTGAGTGAGTGATTGAGTGTGTGAGTGAGTGAATGAGGGTGCGAGCGAGCGAGTGATTGAGCCAATGACTTATCGAATGAGTGAGCGGGCAAGTAGTCGGCAGGGTGGCGCAGTGGTAACATCTGCGCCTCACAGCAAGAAGGTCCCGGGTTCGAATCTCGGCTCGGGCGCCTTTCTATGTGAAGTTTGTGTGTTCTCCCCCTGTTTCGGCGTGGGTTTCCTCCGGGTTCTCCGGTTTCTTCCCACAACTTAAAAAAACACTCATTAATTATTTGGCTAACATCATAATATATAGGAAGCAGTGTGTGGCAATATGGCGCCGGCAACACCGCCTGGTTGCCTCCTCCGCCTCTCTGTGCTTTCCTCGAATGAGTACCTTCGACAGTGACTGAATATGTGCGCGTTTTTAAAGTAAATTATAATTTATTTAGTATTAGTAGTCGGGCGTACCGGTGTCCAGCATGGGTGGCCAGGTCTTCATGTCGACGGTGCCGCTCGCGTCTTTGGAGCGAAGCAGCTTCATGACGGTCTGCGTGGTGAGCACGCACACCGCGCGGCTCACCTGTCCCGCGCCACGGGGTCACGGGGGTCACGAGGGTCACAGCACCGCAGCAGACGCGCGCGGCAGCACAACACACGGAGACAGCGTCAGGTCGATGCTCCGTACGTGGACGCAAAGTTTCAATCGATCCACGATTTCGGTTTCCATGAGAGTCGTACAACGCAATCATTATACGGTTTTTAACAATGAATGAATTGATTTCCTGTAATGAAATTTGGCTCTGACAATTGTATTGAGGGTGAGTATGGGACGGGTTGTACGGCACGGGTTGTGTTTCACGCGGCAAGGGCGCAAGCCACACACCTCGACGATCATCTTGACGGTGGGGAGGGTGCTGGGGATGTTGTGGGGGTGTGGTGGGCGCACGGTCACCGGGACGCAGCCCAGGAACAGGCAGCCGTAGAACGCCACGATCAGGTCGATGCCTGCGGTCACGTGTGTACGCACACACACACACACACAAAGATCAACACACAAACATCGCACGCAATTTATTTTTACGTGACCTAACCCATACCAAGAGCTATACTCTGAGGGACGTTTGTCCATAGTATAGCTATTTCTACGGGTTAGGTCTCGTAAAAGTAATAAGTGTCGGAAACACACACAGTAAATTAGTAAGGTTTGTCACGTCAACAAAACGTGTCAATTCTTTACTACTTCCGCACACCGGTATGTTGGAGAGCGAACCCACGAAAGTGACAATGACGTTTGTGTGTGTCGCGAGCGTGGTGAGTATCGGGCGGGTAGAATTTGTGTGTCGCGAGCGTGAGTGGGTAGAGTGTGTGTATGTCGCGAGCGCGACGCGGACCGGGTGGGTAGACGAGCGCCACGTGGTCGCCGGGGTTGAGCCGGCCCCTCTCGGCCATGGCGGCCGCCACGCGCTCCGCTCGCCGCTGCAGCTGCACACACGTGACGGCGCTCGCCACCGCGCCCTGCGGCCGGGACGCCGGGAGGGGACACGGGTGCGGGGCGGGGGGTCACGGGGGTCATTGGCAGCTTAGGGAGCCGTCAGCGGCACCGAAGCGTTGTACCACCCAGAGGTCAAGTTCCTGCCTGGGTTGATGCCTTGTCATCGTCATCATTAATGTCCTAATCTACTGATGTAGGTTTTCACGGCTCCATTCACGATGGTTGCTCTTCGGAGCTGTTCTGTCAGGATAACTGTGTTGAGCGATCTCCCTCTCTCCCTCGCGACGTTTTGCCTCCCACATTACAAACCTGATTATGCCTGATGCTTCCAACGCGGAAGGTGAAACGTCACAAGGGAGATTGCTCGACACGGCTATCCCGAAAGAACAGCTCTGAAGTGCAACCATCACGAATCAAACCGTGAAAACCTACATCGGTACGAAATCACGCTTCCTCCCGTCCGAGGAGCATTCCCGCTGCGAGCTTCGACGTCACGCCGAGCAAAGTCAATCGGGCAAGCGTAAGCGATCACTACACCACTGACGAACAACGTGGGTGCAATCTGGCCGTTTCACGATCGGGGCAGAACCGAGTCGGCGGTGTTTGAGGCGTCGAGCGAGCACAGCAACGTGTGGATGCGTGCGTACGCGTGCGTGTTTGTGCGTGTGCGTGTGGCCCAGTGGTTAGCGCACTGGGCTACGAATCTGGCGACCCGAGTTTGAATCCCGCTCACGGCCAACACCAGTGACGATTTTCTGAACCGGTCCTGGGCCTCCCCTAGGTCGACTCATCCTCAAATGCGTACCTAGTGCGGTGTGTAAACATCTCCACTAGGGAGACAAAGGCGGCCGGGCGTGGTGCTGGTCACCCACCCCCTCGTGTGCTGTGTCGACCTTCATAAGTGCTCGCTAACGGCACTTGCCCCAACAGTCTGTTAAGGCTATACGGGAGATCTTTTGTGCATGCGTGCGTGTCGTACCCGTGCATTGAGCAGGATGAAGAGTGTGTGGTCGGGTGTGCTCTGTGCGCGCCACTGCAGCAGCTCGGCGACAAACAGGTTCTGTGGACGCGGCACAGACGCAGCGGGG